>PVLC010005343.1:0-77083 GCA_004027655.1 Graphiurus murinus | reverse complement strand
ATTATCTAATATTATTATAAACTTCTCAGCTATATTTTTCTGAATTTCTGTGTTTTTCTGTATATGGTTATGATATGTGATAACTTATGTAACCATTTACTTTTACCTTTATTTTTAACTTTTGGGTTATTTAAGTTTCTTACAATTATAAATAATGGTACTCATGAACATCTTTGCACATAAATACATTTATAGCTCTGTTCATTTATGATTGATTCTTACAATTGAGCCATAAGAATTTTTATGACCTTGATAATTATTTCCAAATGAACATATACTATAATAATCCCTATTGTACTCCATTGGGGTAAGCTATTTTTGAAAATGGATGCAAAGAGAAGTTTATGTTCTACATAGATGTTTCTGTAGAATTATTATGCCATCAGACACCATCAGATGGAGAAAAAGCACCTCTGATTAATTTCCTCCCTACTGTAACTTGTGTGCTAAAATATAAAATAAATTAAAACTGCTTGGGATGGGATGGAGCATCCTTAAATGTATACTCTTTCTATACAGTGCATGGTAGAGAGATAAAATCATAAAGTTGAGGTTCAGGTGCAGACTCCAAATTATTATAGTAACTTTGTTTCCAATATGAATATATATATATATATATATATATTCATATACATATATATTTTAACTCTCTCTTCATAAATAGAGTTTAGTCCCAACAATTTCAGACTCCCAGACTTTGAGATAAGTGCTGCCTCTTTACTAAGAAACCCAGAATCAGTTATTTGCAGTTCTGAATGTGTTTCCTATCCTTTTTATCTCTACTTGTCCTTCAACATTATAAATATAGTTTGGGCTTTTTTGTGTTAAAATGTATTCATCTAGCCAGGTGTGGTAGCACATACCTGCAATCCTAGTACTTGGGAGACGCTGGCAGGAGGATTTCAGGTTCTAAGGCCCTTTACAACCTAGTGAAATCCTGTTTCCAAATAAAAAATAAAATGGGGCTGGGGGTATATCTCAGGGGTAGAATTCCCCTGGGTTCAATCTCCAGCACCCATCCCCCAACACACACACACACACACACACACACACACACACACACACACACACACACAAATAGTTTTCATCTTCTACTTTAAACTGTTGTTCTTTCCTGTTGACCAAGGCAGTAGAATACCGATGGCCAGGCTTCATTCCTCTAATTAGAATGTATCTGTGTGTGTCCAGCACTGGGCCAGGCTGTCTACACATAGCAGGATCTGATAGACACCATTCCTGCCCTTGTAGGACCTGTCCATTAGAGAACTGTGAGCTATAGGACTATGTACTCAATTACCTTTGTAGAAGAGGCAACAAAAAGTGCAGAACCTTAGGAAGAACAGCATGAAGGTCAGAGAAAGCTTCCTGGAGGAAGTGGTGTGCACACTGAGACTTGAAGGAGTAGATTTCTGGTGAAGCTGAACATGACTGAAGGCAGAAGGGGAGAGTTAGTATTATATATGAAGTATGACTTAGATTTTAGGACTCTCTCGTGACAGATATGACTTTACCATAGTTATTTCAGTTTCCACAGGTATTTAAGGATTTTTAGATTTGAGATTTCCTGGAAGTCTGCCTCCCAGAGAAGAAAGGTATTTCAAGTTAAAACCACAATTCTTACAATTTAAAATTCCCAGTGTCATTTCTAAATGAACTCCAATTTCTGGTGACTTTTCTCCTTTTTCTTGTACCCACTTTTCTTCTTTTTTGTGTGTGTAGCTACTTCCTGTCATGGACTGGTTTATAGGTGATGATAGAAAAAATCAATAATAACTAATACTAATGAACTACCACATGTTTCAGACATTCTGCTGGCCTGCGTTCCCTCCTTCAATCCTCACGTCACCTCTGACAGGCCAACATTATTATCCTCATGCACACACAAAGCAGTTTGGACTCAGAGGACTTACAGGACTTGCCCAAGTTCACTTGGCTAGCAACCGGCAAAGCCCAAATTTGAATCCAGTTCTCTCTGACTCACAAGTTCTGCTCTCTCTCCTGCACAGGGCTGAGTCTCAGAAGAAGAAAGTACATGTCCCTGGTGCACCTGGGCATGGCCCTCTCAGTTCTGGCTGGAGACATTTCACTGTGAGCCCAGACTGCCAGGGAACTTGGGTGTGGGATCCCTCCTGGAGGCAAAGAAGAAAGCAGCTTTTCCCAGCAGCAAAGAGAGGGTGGGGGCAGACAAGGCTTACAGCCTTGCCAGTTGTCCCTGACATCCCGGGCAGTGAGCATTGGACATTCCCTAGGTGTCCGCAGGTCAGGAGAACATTCTGGTTTCTGTCTCCAGCCTCCACAGTAGAAAGCCTCTAAGAGGAAGTGAGTTCTTCTCATCCCCCTTCCCTTATCTGCTGGACCTATTTAATTCCCATCGTCCCTTTGGCCCCATTCCCATACCATGGAAAATTCCCTTCTTTTAAGCACCCAGGCTAGCACTCAGAAACTTATCCATAGGGGAGATATGCTCCAGGTACCCTCCTAACTTACAAGAATTCCATTAACTGAGTGCTTACTGTGCGTTTAGGTGTGGCTGGGACCTCTGACATGTCCTCTCATTTAGATTCCAGAACAGTCCAGCAAGGTAGACAATTGGGATTCAGAGAGGTAGAATCATTTGTACAAGTGACAGAGCTGTGTGTGGGATTTAGGATTTCCTAATTCCAAACAGGTCATATAATAGCTAGTATTTATTGCAAGCTTATTCCTTGCCAAGCACAGTGCTAACCGCCTTTATATATCATATCATTGCATCAGCACAGTAGCCCTGTTCTAGACATTATCCTTTCATCCTCATTTCATAGAAGCGAAAATTCTGGCTTATAAGAGAGTTAAGGTCACCCAGCCAGTAAGAAGTAGAGCTAAAATGCTAGTCCAGAGCATTTAACCCCCATGGTACCAGCCTCTAAGCTCTCCATTGCAGTGGCCTTACATTGTGCCCAAGCATCTAGTTCTTCCTCTTGTAGGTGAGCTTCTTGCTTTGTAGACCTCCTAGAATACAGGTTTTGATAGGAACTCCAGGCCAGAGTTGAGCTCTCAGCACCTTCTCCCACACTTCCTTCTTGCCAGCTCTCCACCTAAGCCTCCCAGTTACTTGGCCCAGCATGCTGTCTGTCTGCTCTCCCCAGTCTTCCTCCCCTATTTGTCTGTACAGACACCAGCTGTTCTCCACATCCGCCTTGTGCAGTGGCCTGGGCCCTGCTGGCAGACAAAAGCAAGATTGTGCAGGAAACTCTGTCTGACAGGAGTGACCAACTTCCCATTGAGACACCTGCCTGCAGTGGGAGGCAGACAGGAAGGGGCAGGACTCGGCTGGTAGGATATCAGTTTATTATTTTCCTGTTGGAGTCTAAAGCAACCTCGAATACAGAGCATATTTCTAGGATGGCTGTTCCAATGACTTCCCTCCATAACAATGATCAGTTTATTACTGGAATCCTTCAAAGTGAGTAAGTGTTGGGAACATGATGGAGGAAGGGAAAATGTCCTCCACATAGTCAACATACCACAGCTTTCTAAAATGTGACAGACTGGAATGCTCCTTATAGCCATGCTCAAGGTGACTGCTCAGGGACAGATTCTAGAAGATGTCTAAGTCCTGGTCTGTGACTTCTTAGCTCTGTGACTGTAGGCAGGCCAGCCTCACCTTGGGTTCTTCTTATATGGTATTTGTATCAAACTGTTTAAGGACTCTTCCTAGGGCTTCTTGGGTGGGGTGATCAATGAGTGGGAAAGCAAAGGCTAGTTGGGACTGTGTGGAAGACTGTGGAGAAGAGGTGATCCAAGCACAAGATGTCACACACAATTGATGACACAAGTGCAAAGCTGCCATATTTATTTGCTAAGTTGGGAAACAACGCTATTTAAGTGAGAATGTAATTTATTAGGAAAGGACACTATACCCGGTGAGAAATCTAGTGGTCTAAGGAGGCTAGTAATTCTACTACATGTGGGAAGATAGTCTGAATCATTAGGTAGAAAGCATCCTTGTTTGCTAAGTGGACCATGACCCACATTGACAAAGGGTTAGGCTGAGTATGTACATGATCCATATCTATTCTTAACCCAGCTGCTGGAATAGTCCTGAATCAAGTCAGATCACATCACACCTCTGTGCAGAGCCATGCAATGCCTCCTCCCTTTACCCAGAGAGAAAAAGAAAAGCCAGTCTTTTCAGTGTCCTACACTGCACCTTCCCACTCCCATGAATGCTCTGTTGTCACCCCACACCAGCCGTGCCCTGCATCCGTCAACTCCCGCCCTCTGGACTCCTTGCTGGACCTTGCAGAGATCAGGCGTTCTTCTACCTTACAGCCTTTGTCATTGGCTACTCCTTTGGCTAAGAACACTCTTCTCTATTCATCCTCATGACTCATTGTCTCACCTCCTCCCAGTTTCATGTTCTCAGTGAGCCCTACCCTGACCACAGGCCCCACATCACCCCTGGACCTCCACGCCCATCTGTTGTGGCTTCCACTGCTTTCTTCCTTCCCAAACACTTACCATGTTGGCAGTGTGATGATGGTGATAATTTTGATGCTGATGATAACTTGTCAAGTCAAAAAGGCTGGATTCCTTTATAGAACAAAGCTAGAATGTATTCACTGTTAATGATCAGACCATTACTACCTCTCTTAATGATGGAATTAAAATTCCATGAGAGCAAGAAAGTTCATCAGTTTTGTCCACTGGTGTTTTCCAAGTTTCAATGTGTGTCTCACAGTAGGTGCTCAATACCCACAAAAAAGTGAAAATTGAAGTGAAGTGATAGATATTAGGATAGGCAATGAGCAAGATGGGTCTCTTCCCAGCCAGGCTGGTCCTATGTTTTGTGGGTGAGTTGGGAGACATTTAGAGTATAGTAAGTACTAATGGAAACAACAAATGAGGAGGGTCAACAAAGCTTCCTAGAGAATGCAACATCACAAGTGAGACATGACATATTCGGAAGGTCGTGCCAAAATGAAAAGAGTAAGAGAGGACTAAATATAGGGCTGAAGGGAGAAGCGTGTTCTTGGAAAAGAGTATAAGCCGGGCATGGTGGCACATGCTTGTAATCCCAGTACTTGGGAGGCTGAAACAGAAGGATCCAGGTTAGTGGCCAACCTCAGCCACTTAGTGAGGCCCTCCGAAACTTAGTGAGACTCTGTTTCAAAATAAAGTATACAAAATAGGGCTGGGGATGTAGCTCAGAGGTAGAATGCCCCTGAGTTCCATCCCCAGTACCACAAAGGAAAAAAAAAGAAAGAAAAAATAAAAGGATATAGACTGTTCAAGGAGAATATTAAGGAGACTGTAACTCCCTGAGCATGGCCAGAACACAAGACCATGGCTAGACTAACTCCTCCATGTCCAACAATCACTTCAGAAATGCTCTGACTCCCTTTCATTTAGGGGGTAGCCTTGACTTTTTCATATGGATACGTCACTCCTTTCTAGCTTTGTCCTATGAAAGAATCCAACTCTTTTTTTTTTTTTTTTGTGGTACTGGGGATTGAACCTAGGGCATTCTACCTTTGAGCTACATCCCCAGACCTATTTTCATCACCATCAACATGATCAACATCACCACCATCACAATAACCATTAACACTATTATCTGCATAACCAGTATCACTATCATCATGATTTTCATGGCCACCACCACCATGGTCGTCGTCATCATCATCATCATCATCATCATCATCATCATCATCATCTATCAAATACATATTTTATGGAGTACACTGTGCTAGGTGGTTTACCTGAAAGATACACACAATACAAAATAACTCTGTGTGGTAGGCCTGCTGTTACTTCCACTTTACAGAGAAACTGAACCTCAGAAGAGGAAGTAGTTTGTATGAGAGCGTACACTTAGTCAACAGTAGGGCAAGGACTCAAACCCTAGACCCCTTCTCATGTAAGCCAGTGCTTTCTCCACTTTACTCATGTGCTCCTCCTCTTTATTTTCAGTGTGTTCCACGTGAACACTTTACCCACAGTGAAACAAAACACTGTATTCACTGATTGCTCCATGGCCTATGCCACACACTGTCTCCACCCTACCTCCAAGAAGCTTACACAGAAGTCTTCATACTTCACACCACGCCTTCATCTATTTGGCTTCATTAACTCTTTTCACATACGCTGTGAAGACTGTAAGTTGCAGGCTGGTGAAGTGACTTACCCCAGGTCCCCCAGCCAGCAGGTGGCAGGACAAAAGCTTTCTGACCATAAGAACAGGGTGCCTCTTGTTTCCCACCACCACACAGCACTCTCTGCGTGTTACCTCCCTGTTGAGTCTGAGTCAGAATCCAGCCCCTGCCTGTCTCATAGCCCCAGACAAGACCTGAAGCCAGAGCCTTGTGGTACATTTGCCTGAGCTGCATTCCTGAACTACTTACACACACAGATGGAGGTGTTGGCCTGGGCAACTCACCCCAAAGGAGAAACCATGTGTCTGAACACCATCTCTCCCCCAGGGGAAAAATGAAAGAATACTGGCCTTAAGTCATTGACTCAGGCTCCTTACCAGAGCCCAGAGTGGGTTGCCAAGCCATTTATTGTAGGACAGTCCAGCCACACAGTGCTGGAAATCTCCAAATGTAAACTGGTCACCATGGAGTTTAGACTATGTGCAGTAAGTTTTCATGGGAGGCTCTCTGAAGAAGGTGTGAAGCTTCTCGGGGAGTCAAGGAATCTGGGAGTCAGGCTCAGAGCACTGACTTTATCAGGAGATGATTCCTTTTTTGCCTCAGCTTCTTCCTCTGTGGAGTAAAGATCCTGGCTTTTGCTCTTCCTGCTTCCTGGGGGATGGTACTGAGGCATGATCACAAATATGGATGCAAATCCCAGGCCACTTGCCAGCCAGTTGACTCACCTCTTAGCATCGTAGTTTCCTCTAAGGTGTAAACTAGGGATAGTAAGAATAGCTGCCTTATTAGGGTGGCTGGGAGGAGTGAGTGAGATAATGCACATTGAGTTTAGTTCCATGCCAGGAACATTGTTAGGGATAAAGGCTGTTGGCTATTAAGAAGACAAAAACAGCAGCCAGCCCTACCTGGTTGTAAAGAAAATGCCTTCCTTTTACTCTCTCTTGCTGTAAAGCTCTGTGTTTGGAATGGGGCTTAGAATCTTGCACCATCAACTTCCTAACTAGTTCTGAGGCCTATGGCAGATTGGTTTTGCTTTAAACATTCTGAAACCCTGATTTTTTTGTCTTCATGGTGGGTTGCCATTCATGATAGTCTCCCCAAGGTTGTGCAGAGTCAGTGAGCTAGCATGCAGAAAACACCTGGCATAAGAAAAGCCCTAGGACTTCTAGTTTGTGTGTACAGCAGTATTCACTGCTTGAACCTGCACAAACAAGCTTCCCCAAGTCTCTTCTTGATCAACCTAAAAACACCTGGGAGTCTCCACCAGTCTCCTCCAAGCTTTAGACCCTTGATCAGTAAGGAATCTTGTGGCAAGAGGAGACCTCAAACCAAGCTCTGAGCAGAGAGTTCACAGCCTGACAAAGAGGAGGGAACTAGGCAGGATGTATCTCCTCTTTAGTGGGCACTCTGGCTTAGAGGTGACATTATCTCATTGACTCCTCACCAGATCATTCTGAGGTCTTTTTGAGGACCTCTGTCTTACAGATGGAGAAACAGGACCACAGGGTGCCACGAACTTGCTGAAAGTCATACAATTCCTACATAGAGACTACAACTGAATCCTAAACCCATGGCAGGTGCTAAGTAAATACAGCTGCACTTATAAGCACATAGTAGAGACAAAGAGGCTCTAGATCTGCCTCCTAAAACTAAGTCTTCTAGATTCATCATATTCTGATTGGGTTTCCCTTTCTGAGTTTCTTTGGAAAATGCTAAAACTTCCTGGGCTTACCTGGAGAGGGAAGATAATGGTGAGGCCATTCCACCAGAGCCAATGTACCTGGACAAGCCTGGGGAGCTAACTGGGCAGCCCATGGAATGCAGGAGGACAGAGAAGAATAGACAAGCCAGGGTTTGCGGGGAAAGTCTACATTTAGAATTCCTTTCTGGCCAGGGTTTTGCCTTCCACCTTTCTCAGATTGAGAAGGATTTTGAGCCATACAGGAAGTTAGAGACCATGAAGATAAATTATTATTATGCATATAGTGAAACTGAAGCTCAAAGAGGGAAAGTAACTGATACAAAGTCACCCAGTAAGTGCAAGAGCATAACCACCTGAGTTGGGTCCTGTCTGCATGTTCACACATGTGTTTATTCATCCATTGGTGGGTCCGCTGAATGTGATTACATGGTTAAGACCTTGTTCAACAATAGACCTAGCCCCTGCCACATCTGAACTGGCAGACAAGTGAAGAAGTAACTCAGTACCAGAAGGTCATGCAAATCGAATACTATGATATGATATGAAGGTGACGGGACCATCTTTGGCCAGGCCACTGAAGAAGGGGGTGATGCTTGAGATAAGACCCAAAGAATGAGAAGGAGCTGGTGAGGGAAGAGTGGCCAGGACAAAAGACCATGAATGGCTAAAGACTTAAAGTAGGAAAAACATTTGGAGTATTCAAGGAACCTATTAATAAACAAATAAGACACAGAGCGTTGGAGAGGGAAGGAATCAGGTGAGGTCTAAGAACTGAGTCGAGATCAGATGATGCAGGATCTTGAATTTGTGGTGAAGACTTGGATTTTATTCTGAGAGACAGAATTTGTTGAATATGTGCCGCCTGTGTGAGATGCAGAAGCGAAATTGTCCCTAATGGTTTGGATCTTTGAGCTCAATAGGAAAGAGTTATAGAGAGAGTCATGGAGAAGACATTAGCGGTAACTGGGTCACTGTAATGGTAGAATGTGAGCAAGGACAGGAGAAGGGGATGGGAAAAGGGATGAGTGAGTTGAGGACGAAGATGTTGTCCAGGCTGGGAGGCAGGAGAGAGGGGACAAAGGGCAGAGAAGATGGGGAAGTAAGAGTCAGCGACTGGGCACCTGTGAACTTGGCATCTCCTCTGTGTTGGGCCACATGCCGGGGCTTCTGTATGTGTCTTCTTGTTTGATCTTCACAATCATATGAAATACTGTATTTTTAAATCTCCCTTTTATAAATGTAGAAGCTAAGGGTCATGGAAGGACAGAAAGTTATGCACAGTTGCTCAGCTCAGTGAGTGAGGGGCAGGTGGATCTGAGCCCAGGCCTCTGGGCTGCCAAGGTGGCACCCTCCACAGGCCCACTCAGCTGCTGGACTTTGACTCAGCCTTGCCCTCTATTTCCCCACTTGGCTTTTGCTCTCTGTATCTCTTCTAGTTCTAGCATTCTGTGCTTCTCCTGAAAGTGAAGAGGTTATGGGAAAAATTAGTCTAAACGAATTCCATAAAGTCATGGAAGCTGGAAAATAAGCGTCCCGAATAGGGAGCAGCAGGCTGTTGTGAACAAACGGGGCAGAACCGCATGGAAAAAGACACAGCTGCTTAGCACAGCACCCAGCACCTGCTAATCTAAATGGAAAAGAGAACCAAAGCGATGTCTTAGACAGAAGTACAAAGCAAGAGTCAGAGAGAAATGGGGAAAAGGGTAGAAATTCATTCATTCTGTGGCTTAGGCTCAAACAATAAGACTAACATGGTCCCTGCTTTGGTGTCTACAGAGTTGGTGGGAGGATAGATCAGAGAGACCAAGAGAGAGATTATACACAGATGTGAGTGCGTGTGTGTGTGTGTATACGCTCGTGTACGTGTGCGCATATGTCAAGCTCTGAGCTAGTAGTATTTTTTAGTTATTTCCCTTACCCCTCATCACACTAGCAGGAGACATAGGTGTGTACTTTTTTTTTCTTTTTTTTTTTATTCCTGTTGAATGAATGCTTTTACTGAGGATCAAAGAAATGTCGCATGCTCAAGGTCACACCTCAAGTAGATGAGAGAGCTAGGGATTGGATTTAAGTCTTCCTGATATCCAGGCCTACATTATTGCAAAATTTTAGGATGGAGCCAGAAAGGGGTGGGGAGGAGAGGGAAAGAAGGAGGAAGAGAGACAGGGAGGGCAAAGAGAAAGAGGTGGGGGGGGGGAAAGCTCCAGATAGAGAATGAGTCCACAAGTGCCTGAGAACCAGGGAAAGAAACAAAGATGCTCTCGGAGACTTGGAGACCCTGCCCAGGCAGGAGGCGAATGAGGTCATTAAGTCCATCTGCGCAGATGGGGACCCTCTGGGGAAAGTTATAAGCAAATGTCATGATGCAACGATGTGAAATCGGCTTGCGTTAGTTCAGGCTGGGACTCCAGCAGGGACAGCAGTGAGCTCTTTGGAAAGATGGATCATGCTCTGGATGGGGAAGACACTCGCTCTGCTGGGCTCTTCCTATCGTTTCTAGAAAGGCAAGCCAGCCCAAGGTCACCGAGCACATGAAGGGATGGACCAGGAACCAGAACACAGGCCTTTCACTTTTTTTTTTTTTTTCCCCTTATGCTAAGGTCTGTTTTGGAGGTGCTGCAGACACATTTTGTTCAAAACCTGTATGTGAAATATTCCCTCTTCAGGATTTCAGATCCCATAGAAGGTGGCCTAAGCTTACCTGAGACTTGCTTTCATTTTTACTATTGCTTCCTCAAACCAAAACTACCAATATGTGCAGAGAATTGTGTTTTTATTGTATTTTATTTTTTGTGGTAGTGGGTATTGAAGCCAGAGGCATTCTACCTCTGAAATACACCCTTAGCCCTATTTTAATTAATTAATTTATTTTGAAACAGGGTCTCACTAAGTTGCTGACAACCTCCTAAGTCGCTGAGGCTGGCCTTGAACCTGTAATCCTCCTGTCTCAGCCTCCCAAGCACTGAAATTACAGGCATGGGCCACCGCACCCTGCTTCAAGAGTTGTGTCTCTTTTGTTTTTTTTAAAGATGCTGTCATATCATTTATTTCATTTGATTATCACAATAATAAAAGATATTCCATTATCCAATTATATCAACCAGCTTTGGTACAGTGCATTGCAATTTTTCATCCATGATTTACCCCGCCTTGGAGTTTACGGGGTAAGGTGGGTCTTATTATATCAATTCTACATCTGAGGCTCAGAGAGAAGTAGCTTGTCTTACTCTAAGTACCATGTGTCATTTATGACCCTGGGCAAATGCTCATCCTTTCTCAGCCTCAGTTTCCTCATCAATGAAAGGATGGTTGTTGTCGAACCTTTCTTCTAGAGCTGTAAAAAGGACCCTTGTTGTCTGGCAAGTGTTCTGTACATTGCCTGCACATGACACATGCCCCTGCAAATGGAAATTGCTGTGTTAATGACCACAGTGTTACTGATGAAGCTTGTCACAGTACGAGAAAGAAGCAGAGCCAGGACTGGGACTTGAATCTTCTGCTCCTCAAATCCAGTGACCATCCCAGCCTACACTGCCGCTCTGATAATGACTGCTACAGACTTAACCATCTGATTATTGCTTTTTTCCCCTCTGCAGGTCACTCCCTTTCCCATGTCCTGTGACCTTCAAGGTGACTGTGCTTGCCGGGACCCTGAGGCCCAAGAACACAGCCGAAAAGACCTCCGGGGATACAGCCAAGGCTAAGGAAGGACAAGGAGTTGTTAAAGAATTCCCAGCGCCAGGACCCGCATCCCTTTGGTATTGATTTCACAGTCTGCTGCTCAATGGAATGGCCTCTCCACACCAGGGATCCTTAGCACCCAACCGGTCTGCCTTTAATTTCACCCAGGAAGGACTCAGAGTGGGGCGAATGAATCCAGTCGTGCCATGTTGAATGATGGAATGGAATCCCATCCCAAAGTCTGAGCTGGATTGCATATTCAGTGTGCAGTGCCAGAGCCTCCTAAAATTCTAACCATTTGTCACATGACCACAGCAAAAAACATGTTCTGTATCTAGGAGTGTACACATCTGTGGTTAGTACACATGCATGCATACACACCCATGCAGACATCTGTGCGAGGGCAGTTCTGGAGACTGAACAGAGAAAGACTGGAACAAGCTCAGTCTTTCCTTTCCCAAACTCTCAGCCAACACTATTCTTGGGAGAAAGAGAGTTACAGAAACTGCTAGGGCCAAGTATCGAGATGCCAAGATAGCTCACACCCCGAGGCTCAGAATACATAGGGCATGCACAGTTGTGTAGTCCTTTGGGATTGAAAGTGGAATGGCCTGTGATCACCAACCTTCTAGGGAACTAGGGCCCAGGAAGAGGTAAAGATTTCAAGGTATGTAAAGTCCCCCAATTCTGCTGCTGCCGTGGGGATTTTGTCCCAACTCCAGGGTTCGAGGCCAAGCTGGAAATGGCTTAGGACTGCAAAGTCAAGGTATTATACCAGCGCCCCTGCTTGAGGCTTGAGGTCATAGTCCTCCTCCCAATGATCCCACCTGTTCCCCAGATCTTGCCTTGGGACCACATTTGCTGCTACTTTTCCTGCTGCTCTATCTTATACGTTAAGTACCCCCAAGATGGTAGAACTAGGTTAGGAGAAACCCCACACAACCAAACAGTCTGCCTTAAAAGTGACCCACATCCTCCCATGGTTCTTCACACACCCCTCCTGGGCCCACATGGTGAGAGGTTAAGGACCCCATGGGCAGGTTTCTCATCCTGGGAGGGAGGCGAGGGACCTCAAATCCTGGAGCCCTCCCTTAGAGTCCAGAATGTCAAGGTCAGTGTTAGATTTCGTAACCAAGTGGAACAGTATTAAACTTTTGGGAGGTTAGAGCCATCCAGAGACTGGTTGGAACTGTCAGGACTCTTGGGTTATTATACTTATCCTTGTCTAGCTAGCCCTCCGGACTAGAGCAGGCTTTGTTCCTGAGAATTTCACTGTTGCTCTGAGTAGATATAATTCTGGAACAGAGACTCATCTTGAATGGGACCAATTGGGACTGTGTTCTACAGGGCCATCAGAGGGAAGCCCAAGAGATTACAGCCCTGGCACCCACCTGGTCATCACATTTTCCATAGAATTTTCCAGCCACTGTTACTCCTTTTCACACCTGTGGCTGGATGACATCTCCTCTTCCATGTTCAGCCTCCAAAGGAGGAAGTTAGTTAATTGTGCATGGAAGCCTCCCTTTAGGACCTCTTTGCCTCTCTTCAGTCAGTTACCCGTTCACTCCCTTTGAATTAATATGGGAAGAGATGAATACAAGATGGGGTAGAGAGAGGGGTTACATTCAACATATTTTCTGAAACCTGGAGCTGGGAAGTAAGGAGATGGAAAGGTGTAAATGAATTATATCACATAAAGATCACTGTAGGTCCAGTGATCTCAAGTCTAGAGAAGGCAACTAACAAAAGCAAAAATCTAGGAAAGAAATGGAAACCGCCAGAGACATGTGCAGCCCCTCCTAATTCCTGCCTCGAGGGCAGGCATTATTAATCCATCATTGCCCTCTTTCTTATTGGGACCAAAAAAAAAAAAATAACTTCAGAAACTGTCTTATTATGTCATTCTCAATGGCAATTACTTGCTGATCAAGAACACTTGAAAAGGCATCTATTGGCCATCTGTGGCCTGTTAAGAAATACATCAAGGTGCTTTTCGCACAGGTGCCCACAAATAAGGATGCAGTGTTTATAGTTTATGTGGATTGTCCCATTTTACAGACTCTGAGATCGGGTTCCGGATGGGGAGACTGCCACCACTGCGAAAGCCAGGCTCATAGCCTTTGTTTTTCCTCCTTTCGAAACCATATCACATTTATATCCAGGGCATTTTATCCCTATAATTGCCAGGGCTTCTCCCTATAACAAAATAATAATATTAGATGAGTTAACCTTATTTTGTGTCCCTTGACCTATTTTAGAACTTTCCTCAGTTTTTAAAGTCCCTCTCTTGCCCTGAGTTAGCAACTGGTGTGGTGTTAGTTTAGAAGGTAGAAACTAAGAAAGGTAATAGGGCCAGCCTTGGAAGTGGCTTAATTACACCCAGAAGTAAAAGAAAAGGCTCTGAAGACCCAAAGACGGCATTACTAATGGTGGAATTGCAGGAAACACAGAAAACTCTCTTGGGCTTCCCTTAAATCTATTCTCATCCAGTTTCTACCTTTAATTTTACTGCCATCTAGCCCGACATTCCCTAGCTGAGCAAAGAGGCCAGGAGACTGACTTTCTGTCTCCAGATTCACAAATTGAATCCAGCCCTTCTGCATAAAGACCCACCCAGTCTCCTCCTGGTCAGACTCTCGTTCAAACCTGTTACTGACAGAGTCATATTTGCTGAGGATATTGGGCCAAAGAGACTGGTTAATTGGTGGCCAGCCTCATGCTCACATGGAAGGTCTAACAGGCTTTTCTCAGATTTAGTGGAGGAGGGTCATCTCTAGTTATGCAATGCACTGACTCCCTTTCCCATTTTCTTCCTGGAAGTAAACTCCTTGTCGCACCCCTTCCTTCAGTCATCTGTTTAGGACAAGGGATTACTCATGAGAAAGTGGCTCTGGAGCATTATTGTATATCCTCAGCTCAGGGGTCCTAAAACACTTGGGAGTTCTGCATCCAAAGAAGTATTAGCCCATTAGCAGCAAGAAAGAAAAAGATGAGGCAGACAGTTCTCTAAGCCCATCCTGGGAAGATTTTCCAAGCTACAACCCTAACTGCCTGCCCAGAGGACTTGTATTGCCCCAGATTCTGTGCCAACAACCTCGTAGGGAATCCAGTCCCTGGAAGTCATTTGGGGTTGGTGAGTTGGGGTGTAAAGGAAGGGAGAGATTAGCGTCATCTTTAGCAGGCCTTTGGAGACGGAGGGTATCAGCTGCTACTCTTGGCTTCAGCACATTGGGTCACTGCCTAGACAGTTCTCTTGGTCTTATTCCCACCTTGGCCGATGCTTAAATGCTATTTGTTGAAAATAATTCTTTGAGACAGATTTCAGCTACCTCCCTTCCAGGTTCGATTTAACTTGGTTGTTGTAACTGTCAATTTGTTCTAGGTCTTACCTGTGTTTAAACAGAGAAAGAGAAAAGAAAGAGAGGAAAAGAAGGATAAGAAAAGGAAGGAAACCCTAAAGTTAACAGTTTTGAGACTTTGTGTTTGTTTTTGTTGTTGAGTTTCTTTTTTTTTTTTTTTCTGGAACTACTTCAAGTGAGAAAATAAATAGAAAAAAGATCAATGGTGACAGAGCTGTACAGATAATTAATAGAAAACAGTAAGATTAAAAGGAAGTAAAATGCATGATTAAAAACTAAGAATAAAACCCCTCTTTTTATGTTTCCTAAAGGAAATTGTTTATTCTACAAACTGTGTAGCTAGATGCAGCATCAAGATTTCCCTAGAAGACAGAGAGTGGGATTCTATAACCTTGTCTGTTATTTTCTGTACGTTGTGGTAGGTCCAGGAAATATGTCATTTTCCCCTTGATATGTTGGTGGTGGGGAGGCGTTTTGTTAATTTGTTTGGTGGTAATTGGTGGTAGTAGGGAGTGGGGAGGGCTTTATATTGGTTTTACCAAATGTTAAGGGGACTTATGTGTCGTTGTGCTTTTCACATTATAAGATGTCTATATTTGCCAGTAATGCACTGGGCTTTATAAAGACTGCACTCAGAACCACACTGCACAGTCCAATCTCCTAAAAAGCTGCTACATGACCAGACAGGTAATTCTAATGAGTTTTGAGAAACAAAACAAACCAAGTAAACAACAGACAGAGCAACTAAAGAGCAAATTAATAATAATTTTAAAAGCCTGATCTTGTCATTTATTCAAGTTTTGCCAAATTCCTTTCAATCATTTGTTTTATAAGAGAAATCTAAAATAGGTAAGAGAGGAATTGGATTCCCTAGCAAAAACCTAGAATTCTCTATTCCAGGCAGCAGAATGTTCAATGATCTTGAACAAGTTGTCAAATTGCCTCTGCATTTGCCTCAGTCTCTCTAGCTGCAAAATGGGGATAACACTACTTACCTACCTCACAGTGGGAGGGCAGAGGATTGGGAGGCCCTGAGGTTTTAAATGGGCTGTGGCAATCTGTGAGGACCATGGTGGGACACAAAGTCCATGAGTAATTTTCAAGAATGCACAGGCCCATTGGCCTTTCAAGGGAGATGGGGAGGGCTGTTTGGTATTTTAAGATGTAAAACTGAAGCTCCTGGATTAGAGTTCCCCTTAAGAGAAAGACCTGTATTGGGGAATACTTCACTTCTTGGGTAAATATGAGTTTCCCCCTTGTTCTGGCCTTTACCAGTTCAATGATTTGATTACAAGCCAAATACTTCCTACAATGTAAAAGTCAAGTTTACTGCCGTCTGTTCAAGACTTCCGGGCCATTTCCAACTTCTAGAGGAAGGAAGTCTGTAGCATCTCTTCCTCAGCAGACTCCTCACTTTGCAGACTTAAATGTCCTCCTCAAGTGTTCCATTAAAAGAAGATACAGCATTCTGAGTGCAAACAAATTCGGGGCTTCTTAAACTACACACCAGCAGTCAGTGAGGAGAACTTTGAACAATTATCAAGTTGCTTTCTTGGGTCTCTATAATCAATAACCTGTCTGCAGATATCTATCTATATAAAGATATTATATATAAATATAAATTTACATATATATGCACATGTATATATAGTTGTACATATATGTGTGTATATATATACTTAAATGTAATATTTACAAAATAAAACTGTGATCTCGTCTAGAGAAAATATATTCATATTACAAACTGCTCTTCCATATTTATGTATCATATTATACCTTTTTATTATTGTTATAATTATTATGGGTATTTCTAATTATTATGATGTTGAAATCTGTTTGGCACCTTCTGGAAGCAACCAAAAAAATGACTTCATTGAAGTGCTTAAAATCTGTGCTCATGAGAATTCTACTGGCCTACTGTAAAAAAAAAAAAAAAAGAAAAGAAAAAAACAAAAAAAAAAGAAAAAGAAAGATAGACAGAAAGAAAACCTAAACACCAAAAACTTAACACAATTCCAATCCTTTTTCTGTACCTCACGCGCATAAATTTGCTGCTCCTATTTTGGGTTTTATTTTTTTCCTGTTTATGTGTTTTTATGGATCTAAGTTAAGTCTTTCAGCAATATATAAAAATGTAAATAGTAAACTTTATTTATTAAGAATGTCATCTTTTTTAATTTATATTTACACAATTGTTCATCTAATTTATTTTTTTCTATACGGTTTCAAATACTCAGACATATTTTGCTGTTCATAACATTTTTTATCCTGTTCTCATGGATTTGTTTTACCATACTGTTTTCTCTGGTCTCACTTACAGGTTGGATCTCACAAAAAAATAATGTCAAAGACAGAAATATTTTGCCACTGTTGATTACTATACCTTAAAGTTCTATATTATGAAAATATATAATAGCTTGTATGCTTCAATGTGTTGGTGTGTGGTTTTTGTTTATTGTGGAATTTTGAAGGCCTCACACACACACACACACACACACACACACACGCACACACACACCTAACATGGAAGAGAACCTCAGGGCCTACACTGAGAAAATCAATATAAAATTGAATCCAATATATACTAAATCCTCTACACAATTCCTAAAATGTAGCCACATTTTACATCTGCAAAAATTGGAAGACATTTCTACATGTTATAAGAAAGTTCTACTTTGTGGGGCTAAAACATACATCACTTCTAATTCTATCTTGATTTTTTTGGACTCTATCTTCAACAATGTGCTTCTTTACTTTCTTTTTATTTTAAATTGAAAACCTAATCATCCAATTCATCAAATGATTCTGCAGCTGAAAATGAAATGTTGTTGCTTTCTAAGTGCATCTCATTGCTCCTTTCATCATCACTTAGTAGGTAGATGATCGCTGAAAAATTATTAACACTTTATAATTTTGTTTTGCCATCTGTTAAGTGGAAATAATAAAAGTACCCTTTTTTAAGATTTTTACTAGATTACAAAAATCCATAAATATGCAAAGGTACTAAGGCAGTGTTAGATGTAGCTCTTATGAATATTATGAAACCAAAACTACTAATTGTATAGATATCTTTTCTGAAATAATAAAAGCAAGATGCACTAAGGCATTCAAGTATTTATTTGCACAGGTGTTTCTATGGAGTAAATTTCTTGCTAAGCTATTGGTTGTCAGCACCACCACAAGGCAGGTCAAAATATGTATTTATCTGCTGATACTTAACATTTTGAATTTCACACAAAAAGGCAGTTTGGGGACATCAGTGTGAATTATATACAAGAACAAGGTAGTGGAAGTCAAGAACTCCCCATATTGAGATTTTCAACATCTTCTATCTTTTAATGAAGTTATAAGTAATATTTAAATTTTTTAAAATAGTTTTATTGGTAACTGGATGTGGTGGTGGCCCATGCCTGTGATGCCAGGACTTGGGAGTCTGAGATAGGAGGATCACAGGTTTGAGGAAAGCCTCAGCAATGTAGCCAGACTCTCAGCAATCTACCAAGACCCTGCTCTAAACAAAAAATATAAAGGGCTGGGGATATAGCTAGGAGATAGAATGCCTCCTATGTTCAATCCCCAGTACCACATAAAAATGTATATCATAATGAGGTTCAATGTTATAAAAACATATGTACACAGTTCTTCGTGTATTTTCCTCAGTATCCCACCCAGCTCCTTCCTTCTTCCTACCCACAGGAGTTAGTGAGATTGGTATTAATGCCTTCACATGTTGCCATAGTATTATTTAAACTTTTTTATGTCCACTGAGAGATATGAGGGAGGCCACCAAAAAACACAGTCATTGCTAAATTCTTCCTGATAACTATTTTCAGAGTAAGATGAATGATTGAAAATGTTTTATGCAGTTATACTCAATTCATTGTGAAAATTAAGACAAAATTTATAGAATAGGCTCATAAATGTGCATACCTGCCATCCTAGTGCTTGAGAGATTAAGACAGGAGAATCACAGGTTCAAAGCCAGCCTCAGCAACTTAGGCCTTCTGAAACATAATAAGACCCCTGTTTCTAAAGAAAAAGTAAGAAGGGCGTGGAGTGTAGCTCAGAGGTAGAATACCACTGGGTTCCATAGCTAGGACCAAAAAAACAAAACAAAACAAAACAAAAAAACAGAAAATATAAAACAGAAAATGAGAGCAGAAATTAATGAAGTAGAGAATAAAAAAAATACAGAAAATCAACAAAACCAAAAGCTGGTTTCTTGAAAAAAATAAACAAGATAAACCATTGGCCAACCTAACCAAAAGAAAGAGAGAATCAACCCAAATTACCAAAATAAGAGATGAAAAAGGTGATATTACCACCAACAGTATGGAAATACAGAAGATCATCAGAAAATATTTTGAAAAACTATACTCCAACAAAATGGAAAGTCTAGAAGAAATTGACAAATTTCTAGACACATATAACCTTCCTAAATTGAGTCAAGAAGATATAGAAAACTTAAAGCAACCAATAACAATCAAAGAAATAGAAACAGCAATAAAGAGTTTACCATCAAACAAAAGCCCAGGGCCAGATGGTGTTCCAAACGAGTTTTATAAAACATTTATAGAAGAGCTAATCCCAATACTCCTCAAACTATTCCATGAAATATAAAAAAATGGGACCCTCTCAAATACATTCTATGAAGCCAACATCACATTAATACCAAAGCCAAATAAAGACAGCTTAAGAAAAGAAAACTATAGGCCTATATCATTGTTGAACTTAGATGCAAAACTGCTAAACAAAATACTAGCAATATGCATTCAAAACCACATCAAGAAAATTATACACCATGACCAAGTTGGGTTCATCCCAGGGATGCAAGGCTGGTTCAACATATGGAAAACAATCCATGTAATTTACCACATAAACAGAATCAAAGACAAAAATCACACGATCATCTCAATTGATGCTGAAAAAGCATTTGACAAGATGCAACAACCATTCATGTTAAAAGCACTTCAGAGAATCAGAATAGAAGGAACATACTTCAACATTATCAAGGAATATACAATAGGCCCACAGCCAACATCATATTAAATGGAAGAAAAACTGCAAGAGTTCCCATTAAAAACAGGAACAAGACAAGGATGTCCATTATCACCTCTTCTGTTCAATATAGTACTTGAGACTCTAGCCAGAGCAATAAGGCAAGACAAGGAAATCAAAGGGGTAAAAATAGGGAAAGAAGAACTAAAACTATCCCTCTTTGCAGATGACATGATACTATACTTAGAAGACCCAACAAACTCAACCAAAAAACTTACAGAACTGATCGACAAATTCAGCAAAGTGTCTTTAAAATAAATAAAATAAATCTTAAAAAATCAGAAGCTTTCCTGTATGCCAACCATAAATCCACTGAAAAAGAAATCCAGAAAACAATTCCACTCACAATAGCACCCTGAAAAATAAAATACTTAGGGATGAACCTAACCAAAGAGGTAAAAGATCTCTATAAGAAAATCTATAAAAAGTTGAAAAAAGAAATTGATGAAGACCTTAAATTCATTTGGAAAAAACAAAAAGCCCAGGATAGCCAAATTAGTTATTACCAAGAAGACCCATGCAGGAGGTACCTGACTTCAAACTCTACTACAAAGCCACAGTAATAAAAACAGCATGGTATTGGCACAAAAATAGACACATAGACCAATGGGGCAGAAGAAGATTCAGAAACAGACTCACGTGCTTACAGAAAGACAGCCTCTTTAACAAATGGTGTTGGCAAAACTGGTTAACCATATGCAGGAAAATGGAAATAAACCCCACTTTCTCACCCTGAACAAGAGTCAACTAAAGGTGAATCAAAGACCTGGAAGTCAGGCCAGAGACCTTGCAGCTACTTGAAGAGGGCATAGGACCAACACTTCAATACATAGGCACCGGTAAAAACTTTCTCAACAAGACCCCAAAAGCACAAGCAACTCAAAGGAAGATCAATACATGGGATTGCATTAAACTGAAGAGCTTCTGTACAGCAAAGTAAACTATCAAGAACATCAATAGAGAGCCCACAAGTGAGAGAAAATTTTTGCCAGCTACTCTTCTGATAGAGGTCTAATATCTAGGATATACAGAGAGCTCAAGAAAATAACAGCTAAGAAAACAACACAATCAAAAAAATGGGCAAAGGATCTAAATAAGACACTTCACAAAAGAAGAAATACAAATGGCCAATAAATGTATGAGGAACTGTTCAACATCATTAGCAATCAGAGAGATGCAAATCCAAACTACCTTGCGATTTCACCTAGCCCCAGTCAGAATGGCAATCATCAAGAACACAAACAACAACAAATGCTGGCGAGGGTGTGGAGAAATGGGAACTCTAATACATTGTTGGTGGGATTGCAAATTAGTGCAACCACTTTGGAAAACAGTATGGAGGATCCTCAGACAAATGGGAATGAACCTACCATATAATCCAGCAATACCACTTCTGGGTATTAACCCAAAAGAATGGAAACCAAACTATCAGACCAACACATGTGTATCTATGTTTATAGCTGCACAATTCACAATTGCCAAACTATGGAACCAGCCAAGATGTCCATCAACAGATGAATGGATTACAAAACTATGGGATATGTACACAATGGAATTTTACTCAGCCATAAAGAAGAAAAAAAAATCATGTTATTTGCAGGGAAATGGATGCAACTGGAAAACATTATGTTAAGTGAGATTAGTCAGTCACAAAAAGTAAAAAAGTATATGTTCTCCCAAATATGCAGATGCTATGGAGAAGATGGGGCATAAGAGAGACTCCAGATGAAAAAGGAGAAGCCCTAGAGAAGCAAAGAAGTTGACTTAACTGATGGTGATGGATGGGCTGGGGGAGACACCCTAATGCACATGATGTACTTTCACAAATATATTAAAGTCAATCACTAAACTGAACTTGAGAAGGAAGGAGGGCGAGGGAGTAGGGTGGGAATTGGGGAAGCGGTTAAATGAGAAATGCATGCATAAATGCCTTTATCAGCTTGTACCTAACAAAGATGTATGATTACAATGTACCAGTTAATAAAAAAAAATTTACAGGATCAGATTTGTTGTTGAGAAAAAGACCTTTCAGATGGCACTCTAAAGAAGAAATTAAGGGAGTTAAGAACAGATACATCTTACGAGTTAAGAGAACATTGCGTACTCCAGGAAATAAATGATGCCTGTTTAGATGAAAGTATTAGTAGTGGGTGGGCAGATGATTTATTTTTCTATTAAATGGTGAGACCAGATGAAATAATTTGGAGTTTCTGTTATTGTTTGGATACAGAGTGTCCTCTGAAGGGCTCATGTATTAATGTTCAGAGGTGGTATGATTGAATTACTAGGGTTCTAATCTCATCAGTGGATGAATACATCGTAATGGATTTATTGGGTGGTAACCTAGGTAGATGAGGTGTGACTGGAGGAGGAAGGGGTTGTGGCCTTAGAGACCATATATATGGCTACTAATCCCCTCAGGAGCTCTCTCTCTCCCTCTTGCTTGCTGCCTCCATGATGTGAGAGCAGAGCCCTGCTCTTTCTGTTCCCTACACATGCTCTGAGCTCCACATATTTCACCTGGCCTAACATGGACTGAAACCCTGAAATCTCCAGAACTATGAGCAAACAAATCTTCCTTCTTCTAAGTTCTATCATTAGGTTTCTGGGTCACAGCAGTGAGGATGCTGACATAGTTTCTAGCATTCTGCGATTCTAGAAACACATTGCATGCCACTGCCATTGACTGACTTTAGATTTCTTTTTTTAATTAAGAGACTTCATTTTTAAGAAAAGTTTTAGGGTTCCAGAAAATAAGCAGAAAGTAGAGTCCTTATTAGATTTTATTTTACATAATAAAAGATCAAGAAAACCTAGCTATTTTCTTGGATCAGCTATCTGGAAAATACAGGAACCAAGTAGATTCAAGTAATGTTCTTGATGAGTCCTCTGCTGTTCCATCATGATGAAGTCTCCAAATGAGAAAGGAAGGAGTTGAGGAAGGGATCAGAATAGTGTTAAGTGAGATCTAGGATCGTAGGTGTTTAGATGTTATGCTATCCGTACCCCTTTGAGTTTCAGCAGCTTCATCTATCGAATGGAGTTCAACATTGCTATCTGAAATGGGTTGTCCTAGAGAAAATGTTCATAATCCAAGTAAAGTGCCAAGTCACGGGGGCTGTTGTAGGTACTCAGTAGATGCTGCCCTCTTCTGCTTCTCTGCCCATCCTAGTCTCCCTTTACAAACTGTACTCTGTAGCAGAAATGGGGTAGTAGAGGAGGAAATACAGTGCACCCAGATTTGTTCCCTAGTATTTGCATAAAGAAAATGGGTATAACCAAGATAGAGCTTCTGCAATGCACTAAACTTGCTTCCCTGTCTGTGAAACTGGACAAATCTTGGTTTCATGCCCAAGATAATGAATGGGTCCAGAGTGAAGACAAATTTCGCAAAAGGAAAAGCAGCACAACTCCATAATTCCTGGCTTGTGCTCCAAAAGGGTAACAATAAAAACAAAACAGGAAGGTGTGTCTTTCTTTAAAACATGGAAGTAGATCTGTTCCTCTTTTAATTCTCACACAACAGATTTAGTTGATAATTGACATGCATATGTGATGACACCTCCATAAAAATCCATGTAAGACTGTAGAGTTGGTGAAAACATTCATGTGTCAAAGGGTGGTACACTTCAACTCCGTAGAGACAGAAACTCCTGTGCTTGAGATTTTTACAAACTTTGTGCTATGGATCTCTTCATCTAGCTGTGCCTTTATATCCTTCATAATAAATTGTCATGAGTAATGAACAGGCACATAGATGAGGGAATCTGAGGCTTGGAATTGTAATGGTTTTTCATAGTGAATGGTTCCAGCCAGCATCAAACCCCAACCTTTTTGAGATTTAGACACTATATTATACTGATTCTTGCCGTGACTGTTTTGAGTGTGTTTAATCACCATTATTTTAGTACTCCAAGTACATTATTTCAACTTAGTATCTACTCACATTGACTGACTGTGGTTACAGTGCTGGGTTGGTAAGGATTTTTATGACATCTCCAGGCTTTAAAGGAAAAGGTAATGGACCTTGGGCAAATCAAATCTCTGGATTTGTTTCCCCATTCATAGCCCCCTGTAACATAATAACAGAGAGGCATTTGGTCTCTACCCCCAGTTTCTGATGCAGAGCTCCTAAATCCCTTGGACATTCCTGGGTGATAGGAACATCTTTTGTTCTAATGGTGTGACTCATGGTGGTCTCTTGGATATGGGCTCATCCCCAGAAAGACTAAGCTATGATTAGAAGTTTGGCATGCTCATTCCCACAACCCATCTTCAGGGAAGGGCAGACGAACTGGAGATTGAGTTGATAATTGGCATGCCTATGTGATGACACCTCCATAAAAATCTCTACAAGATTGTAGGGTTGGTGAACACATTCATCTGCCAAAAGGGTGGTACACTTCCACTCTATGGAGACACAAACTCCTGTGCTTGGGATTTTTGCAGACCTTGTGCTATGGATCTCTTCATCTGCCTGTGCCTTTATTTATTTATTTATTTATTTATTTATTTATTTATTTATTGCGGTACTGGGGATTGAACTCAGGGGCATTCTACCTCCGAGCTATACCCCCAGCCCTATTTTTTATTCTTTTTTATTTTGAAACCGAGTCTCACTAAGTTGCGGAGTGCCTCACTAGGTAGCTGAGGCTGGCCACGAACCCGGATCCTCCGGTCTCAGCCTCCCGAATGCTGGGATTACAAGCGTGCACCACCATGCCCGGCTTGCCTGTGCCTTTATACCTTTATAATAAATTGACAAGAGTAATGAAATGGTTTCCTGGATCTGTTAGCCACTCTAGCAAAGCATAGAACTCAAGGGGGACAATTATAGGAGCCTCTAGTTTGCAGCCAAGTTGGACAACGTGTAAGTGTCCTAAGAAACCTACTACTTGGCCTCTGAAGTGGAGGGCAGTCTCAGGGTCCTGGGCCTCTGATTACAATTGAATTGATTTATAGGACACCCTGCTGATGTTAGAGTATTGGACAGTGTGGAGAAAAAGCATTCATACACCTGTTCACAGACATGTAGAGTATTAATAAGGAAGGAAAAATAGTTTCTCTTCTTTTCCCCATATACTGCCTATTGTGGAAATGGCAAAGGTAGTGATAGTGTAAGTGCTATATTTGCTTTTTTTGCATTTAATATAACTTACTTGTCAAAGAAGCAGTTGAGGTCTGGGTTAGTTGAGGTTTAGGTTGGGCAGGGTATGCCCTGGAGATATATATTTGAGCCACAGAGCTTCACATCTGTCTCCCTAGTTAGGACATCCTCTCCTCTGTCAGCATGACTCTGACTTACCTCATTAAAGACATTATCATTCCACTATCTTGTTTACTTTGGACAAGTCACCAGCTTATGTTACCACTGGTACCAAGTGAACACTTTCTCCAGAAGCTGTCTTCCATGACTAACAGAATCTAGATTCTTAGGATGACACTGATCTCGTCCAAAACCTATGAGAAAAACAGTCTCTGTGAACTTCTTTAGCTGTACTATTCTGTTGACCAGTTAGGGTGTGAAAGATAACCCTTAAAATAGTTTTGTTTAAAGCTTCACTTACTGAGAAGTCACCCTTTATGCATCCTTTAATTTAACTTAATGCTATAAATTTATGTCTTTAAGTCTATTCTATGGAGGATGATATTGAGTCCAGAGAGATGAGGTACCCTGCCCAAATTACACAATTAATATCTAGCAGTGACAAAATTTTCCTCTAGAAGAAAAATTCCCCCTGTACTATATATTTTCTCTGCATTGTAATGGGAAAATGATTTGGTCCAGTATTCCTACCAGCTAAGGAAACTCTCTTCTTTTTGGTCCTAAATTTTCTCTATAACTCCACAAAATAATAGTGATGAACTTTTGGTTTCCAAAGACCTTTTCATCTCTTATAGTAGAGATTTTGTGATATATAATCGGGAGAGTTCTAGATTAAGGTGGAGTTTACTGTAGGCAAAGGTGTATTTTTTTTAATCATTCTTTTTCACTTTCTGAGCTTCTGCTTTGGGGAACATCATTTATGCTATGTTTGGAAAGAGCAGTTCTAGTGTTGGCTTATACAATGAGGAAGCAAAGTCAATATGCCTGTCTTCCCCTTGCTTTACTTCTGATATTCAATAAAAATAGATAATTAGAAGCATTTAAAAAATCATTTAAGTCTTTGCCTGCTTAAAAAGATGCTATGGCAGTATCTAATGCTGAAAGTAGGTATGACCCAGTACCTAGAATTCCACTTCTAAGTGCATGCAGCATAAATACATGCATGTGTTCACCAAAAGACACGTTCTAGAATGTTTTCATCAACATGTGTTATACCACCCAAATGCTCATTAACAATATGATAGGATTCAGACGTGTTGGCACACACTTATAATCCAAGGACTTGCGGGGATGAAACAGGACGATCACAGGTTTGAGGTCAGTTTCAGCAATGTAGCAAGATGCTCGGCAACTTAGTGAGACCATGTTTCAAAAAGGAAAAATAAAAAGTCTGGGCATGTAGCTTGGGGAGGTAGAATGCCTGTTTTTATTTATTTATTTATTTATTTATTTATTTATTTATTTATTTATTTATTTAATTTTTTACCCAGTTTAAAAAAACATAAAGTAAGTGGTGTATATTAATGCATTAACACGCTATATAAGGTATGCGGGTATAGTTCAGTGAGAGAGCATTTACCTAATATGCATAAAGGGCCTAGGTTAGCCCCCAGCACTCAAAAAAAAAAAAAAAAAAAAAAAAAAAAAAAAAAAAAAAAAAAAAAAAAAGAAAAGAAAAGAAAAAAGGAAGACTATACAACAACAAGAATAAATTCCACAGAAATAATATTTACTAAAAGAAGTGAAACACAAAATGTACATATAACATGATTTCCAGTTTTATGAAAGAAAAATAAAAATAAGTAAAACAAAATTACAGTTTTAAGACAACTGGATATCCACATAAAAAAGAATGACATTTGCCCCCTACCTAATACATTAATTAACTCAAAATAGATCACAACCTAAATACAAAAACTAAAACCATAAAACTCTTAGAAGAAAGCATAAGGATAAATTTCCATGACTTCATATTTGGCAATGGATTGTAGATAATACATGAAAAGAACACACAATAGAAGAAAAATTTAACCCAAACTTTATCAAAATTGACAAAATATTTCCAAGACAATGGAGAAAATATTTGCAAGTTATACACCTGCTTAGGGTCTAATATGCAGAATAAATAACTTTTATAAAAGACAAAACAACCAAAGTAAAAATAGAAAAAGAACTTAAGTATATATTTCTACAAAGGTTAAAACCAAGATATGGCTATTTATTATTTTTTAAAATGGAAAATAATAAGTACTAGTGAAGATGTGGAGAAATTGGAACCCTCCTACACTGCTAGTAAGTCTGTAAAATGGTTCAGTCTTTGTGGGAATCAGTTTTTTGTTGCTCAAAAATTTAAATACAGAATTACCATGTGACTCCAAAATTCTACTGCAGAATACAAACCCAGAAGAAAGATTGAAATAAATGCACATATACATTTTATAGCATATTATTCATACTAGCCAAAAGATGAAATAATACCCCAAATTTCCTCAACAGATGAATGTAAAAACAAAGAGTGGTATGTATGTGAACATTATTTGGCCATAAATAATGAAGTATTGCTACACACTTCAAAATGGGTGAATCCTCTAAAGGCTATGTCAAGTGAAAAACCAGGTAAAAGGTTATATATTGTATTGGTTCTATTTATATATAATATCTGGGAGGGGGAAATGAGAAAAACTTCTTAATCGATACGGGGCTTTATTTTCAAGTAATGGAAATGTTTTGGAACTAGATAAAAGTGATGGCTGCATAGCTGATTGCGGTGGTGCATACCTGTAATTCCAGTACTTGGGAGGCTAAGACAGGAGATACCAGGTGAGGTCAGAAATTTAGCAACACCCTCAGCAACTTAGTGAGATCAGGTTTCAAAATAATAAAAATAAAAAAAAGAATTTGGGTATAGCTCAGAAGTAGAATGCCCCTGTATCAATCCCAAGTGCTTCCCCTTAAAAAAAAAAAAAAAAAGTGTGATGGTTGCACAAGGTTATGATTGTGAATATATTAAGTGTCAGTGAATTGTTCATCTTAAAGTAGTTAATTTTATGTGACTTTCACTTTAATAAATTTTTTTTCTTGAAGAGTAGAGACAACCCAAATATGATTGTTGTCTTTGTCTCCTGTTACTATAATTAAATACTTGAAACTGGGTCATTTATAAAGGAAATAAATTATTTTAGTTCTGGAGGCTGGCAGTCCAAGATTTGGCAGCCACATCGGATGAGGGCCTTGTGCTACCTAATAACATGGCAGAACAGTGGAAGTGCAGGTGGGCATGTGTGAAAGAGACAAAATGTGAGGGGCAGCCTCCCTTGATAATAACCGCTCTCCTGGCCATGACCTCACCCTTAAGAGGAGTGTTAATCTAATCACCTCTTACAGGATGCACTTCTCAACACCACCACAACAATAATCAAATTTCATCATGAATTCCAAAGGGAACAACCCATATTCAAAGTATAGAAAATGACAAGTTAATAATACTAATGATTGTACTGGTAAGAATAACATTTATGCCATTAGAGGTCAGGAGTGCAAGTCAGCCTTCAGAGGAATGGCAAGAGAAACCACTAGAAAGGGACAAGAAGACTTCTGGGGTACTGCACTCTCCTGATTCTTGATTTAGGTGTTGGTTACACAAGTCTGTTCAGATGATGAGATTTCAGCAAGCACTTACAAGCTCATGTACATAAGTATATCAGATGTCAGTATAAAGGTTTGTTAAAACAGTCAGTGGCAAACGTTTCCTATAAGAAAAAACAAACAAACATTTTTCTTGAGCAGTTGAAGGAAGAGGGTTAAGACTCCACTCCAGTTTAGCACAAAAGTTAACACCCACATTTTTTCCCCAAGTTGGCAACAATTCTTTAAAATATATCAAAATTTGGCAATACAAAAGATGAGAAGAGGAAATAATGTGTTTGGGTATTGTGGAGGTACAAGTAGTTGGGAGTCCCAGGTTCTTTTCTCCCACTCTGCCTTGTCCTACTGTGATCATGGACAAGTCACTACATTTTTGAGCCTTATGATCCTTCATCTGGGAAATGGAGATAACAACAACTAAGAGTTAGATATAGAATCTCCCGTCAAAAGCTCTTGCAGTAATGTTCAGAGTTGATGTGATTAAGTCTTGAGGGTTGAAATCTCACCAGTAGATTAATCCATTGTGATGGATTTTTACCAAGACCTGGGTGGTAACATAGGCCTGGGCAGGTAGGCTGTGGCTAGAGAAGGTGGATCCCTGGGGGTGTGGCCTTAGGGACTGTGCTTTTGGCTTTGAATCACCTTTGCTTTCTTGCTTCTGGCCTTCTTGCTGTGAGAGCAGGGCCTTTGCTTTCTCTATCTCTCTGCTTCCCACCACCGTGTCCTGAGATCTGTAGACTTTGACCTCACATGAACTGAACCTGGAATCTTCAAAAAAAAAAAAAAAAAGACAGCCTTCCTCTAAGTTGTGTGGTCAGCTTTTTAGGATTAGATCAGTGGGAATGTTGGATGAGACAAAGATGGAATAAGCTGGTCCGGGCCTATTGTTGTCAAACCAAGTACTATGATGAAATCCCAAGAGATGCTATGAAGAAGTTAAAAAAGGAGGCTTATACCCTGGAGGAACTCATCTTATCCCAAACTGAGCTAGGACTTCTAAAATCAGCTTTACCCAAAGACCTTCAATATAATCATATTGTGTTCTTGACACTAGATATCCCAGGTTCATGTCTGCCCTTTCTTCCCCTGAATTCATATCTCTTAGAGGTTGGAACTCATCCTACTCCAAACTGAGCTAGGACTTCTTAACATCAGCTTTATCCAAAGGCCCTCCAATATAGTCATATTGTGTTCTTGACACTAGATACCCCAGTTTTATGTCTGCCTTTTCTTCCTGAGTTTCATATCTCTGAGAGGTTAGCTCAGGTGTCCTCAAGTTAAAGATTCTCAAATCTATTTTCTATGTAATCCATTCTTCAAGTGCAGTGCTTATATTTAATGACAACAAGTCAAAAGAGCTTCTGTAATCAAAATGGGAAGGGGAACTCTCCTGGACAGCCCACCTTTATTTTCTCAAACCAACCTAGGACAGCCCCCGGTGATAATTCCCTAGAACTTTGAGGTTCCAAAGCAACAGGTCTAATATTTTGTATTTTACAGATGGGTGAACTGACATAAGTACATTCAGAACTTGAATTTGTCACTTGCCCAGGGCCTGAGTAGAGAATAGAGATATCACTGACCTTCCTGCGCTGCAGCTTCATGGTGTCTGGGCTCTCCCCACAAGAGTCTCGATGGGATGCAGAAATCTGTGAGGTCTTAGAAATACAGGCTCCAAGACAAAATGAGGAGATGGGGGATAGCTTTTTAAGGTGCTCTATATTTTCTTTTCTTGACATGTAGCCCAGCTATAGTCCATCCCTGAGGGTAGGGGGAGTTTATCTTCATATTTCTTAAAGACTGTACAATGATAATGCATAGTTGCATGCTTAGTTGAGTAATTTTGTTTCCTTCTTTAATCAATGATACTTCAAAAAGAATTCTTTCCAGAGTCTGCAGAGATGGTGATCATGTTCCTTAGACAACATCTGGGTGTCAGTTTATGGAAATATCTCAAATAGTTTCTTCCATATACATGCCACTGTATACTTTGCAAAATCCATTTATTTACTTGTAGAGGTATTAATTTGATCAGTTACAGGTTGAACAATTATTCCCCGAGTATTACTGTGTGTACTGCATTGCCTAAGCACTGATAAGAGTAGTGGGTGAGATACACATCCACAGCCTCTCCTCCTCAGAGTTGACCACCCAGATTTAGAGACAAGCATGAAGCTCGTTGGTGTGCTGTGTGTGATGCCCTGTAAAGAGGGGATGCCATCCCAAAGGGGAAATGAGAGATGCTGTAGGCGGAGATAATAACATGTGCAAAACCCAAAAGGGTGAAACACTTGTGCAGGGCGTGGGAAATGTTCTGGCCACTGGGATCTGGACTGGGAGGAAGGAGAAATGAGGACTCACACGAAAAAAGAGTGGTGCCTGGTGATGTCAGACTGTTATATAGAGGACAAATTGCCAAGAGCTTTGTAAATGTATGTCTTAGTGTGGGCATCTTCAGAAGCCAACTCCAAGGCAAAATTCAAATTTATCTGGATGATGATCCCGTACCTACCAGTAGAAGAGTCGGCATATGAAATAAGGATGCAAATATAACTGAGAGGGTGTATTATCAAATATGCTACTCTAGTGAGCAACTGCAGCTTCATCCCCCTGGGGAACTCTACAAGCCAGTGGATAATATACTTCTGAGATGCTAGGGAGCTGGAGTACTTATCCACTCTCTCCCATCAGTCACTACGGGAAAGAGTCCCCTAGGAGGTTAATCTTCCAGCACATCTGCCTTTCATGCTGGTGGGGATCTACCATAGCAGATGGTCAGAACAGCTACTCTGGAAGAGGAACAAACATGGAAGCTTTTAGGGGAAGGAATATCATGAACAAATTTTGGTTTTGAGATAGAATGCATTGGGGGGCATGAAGGTTTCAGAGATAGCCCGGATTCACTGGGACCAAGTAGGAAACTGTAACGGTCCAGGTGAGAAATGACTTGGTGGTGCTGGAGAGTAATAGAAAAAAGATCAAGGGATCAAGAGTCAGTAATGGACTAGATATCCAGGATTTAGAGGGAAAGGATGGTGTGCTTTAGTTACAATGTGTTTAGGGACTGAAATGTAGCCAGAGAAGGTACAAAGTCTGTGAGAGGTCAAATCCATACCAATTCATTTTTAATAGAAAAGGAGAGACATGTGCAGGAGAAAGATGGCATGAGAGACCTGGATGACTGCCTGAGTCCTTCTAACAATTTAAATCCACAGAAAACTTCCCCCAGAATCCCCAGGATTCACCTCCTACTGGAGGAAAGACCTTTTTATTCATAGCTCAGGATGCCCTTGAGTTCTACTGAAACTAGAGGCCATAGAACCTTGCAGGAGCTCCAGTGTTTTCAGCACAGTGAAACAACCCCTTCCTTCAGACCAGTGGTTCTCAAACATCAGCAAGCCTCAAGATCCCCTGAATAAGTCTTCTAAAACAATGATTTCTGAGCCCCTCTCCAGAGTTTCTGATTTACTGGTTCTAGTATAAGGCCCAAGAATATGTGTTTCTAAAAATTTACCGTGTGATATGATTGCCTCTGAGTAACCGGGGTAGGGAGGGCACACTTGAAAACTTCAGATGTCAGTTCTCCCAACAACTCTTGTGCTTACATATGTACTATGCTAGGTGATAGATTCCTTGATCAAGAAAATAAAAGCCACATGGCCGCTACCTACAGGGGTATCTCTTCCTGTCTGTAGAGATACCAGGGTGGACACATTTAAATCTCAATGCCAAAGACAAAGGCTGAGAAGGATTCAGCCTTGGGGCTTAGAATGTGATACTTAGGTGGAGTTTCACACAGGAGTGGGAGTTGGTAGACCAAGGAGAGAGAAGGGGTGTTCCAGGCAGAGGAAGGAGCCTAGACGAATGGAAGGCAGAGGGTACAGAAGTGCACTTATAGAACTGTAAATTGATGGGTATGGTCAGAACATTGTCTACATGTGGGTAATCCCAGGATATGGGGCTGGGGAAGAACCTGGGAGGCTTCTCAGAGGAGGTCCACATGAGCTAAACTGTGAAGAACAAATACTTCCTCACTTTCTCTTCCTTCTATAAATGTATGAGGAGGCACAGAAGTGGTGTTCTGTGAAGAAAGTTTGTCTAGGAGATGGGATGCCCCTCGGTGGTTCCTATGACCAAAGAGGAAGCTGCTGTGGTGAGAAGCTGAAGCAATCTGGCTGAGAAATGACCTGGTATGATGGGGAAAGGAACTAATGGGAAAGTAATGGGGCAGGAATGGAAGAGGAAGTAGTAGATGGATGAGATATCCATTTCATCACTAATAGTTCTCTACTATTAGAGAACTGCCGGCGCTTTGCAAGGAAAGGAGGAGTTCGTTCTTCTTGATACCCTTACATAATACGGAACACTTTCCTTTCCAGGACTAAAATCATGCCAAGTTAACACGGACCACATGTAGGAAAGAAAGCGAACAGACACCATTTTCTCTAGTCCCTGAAACACAGACACACAGTGCATCTATCCATTCATTCATTCGTACGCAACACACACACACACACACACACACACGCACACACACACACACACACACACACACACACACACACACACACACAAAACCCTCTCTACTAGGAGAAAAAATTTCCAAGGAGCAATTTTCAAACCTCTGTCCTTGGAACCAAAGAGAGAACTTAGTTTCAACTTTTAGCCCAGCACCCAGCACCTAAATGCAAACCTGATATCGTTTCTTCACTAGCATAATGCAATGGCTTCCCTGCAAGTCATTACAAATATTTCTCTATGTTGATGTTTTTAAAATATTTTCCACAAAGTTGTCTGCCAAATGCTTTTGTCTCAAACATCTGCAGCTCTCCTGGAACTCATGTTAACACACACACAAAGCAATAGTTTTGGGAATCCATTCACCTATAAATTTAGGTTGTCGTCAGAGCCTAAAATTTGTAAATAGGCTGACCTCAAGAATACTGCCATTCCAGCCAGGTATGCTGGCATGCACCTGTAATCCCAGTATTTGGGAGGCTGAGACAGGAGGACTGTAGGTTCAAGAACAGCCTCAGAATCTTATCGAGGCACTTAGCAACTTGTTTCAAAATAAAGAAATAAAATAAAATAGAGCTGGGGTGTAGCTCAGAGATAGAACAGCCCTGGGTTTAATTTTCAGTCCAAAAGAAAAAAAAAATACTGCTGCTTAGAATTGTGGTTTTCCTAATCTGACCTTTTGCCCTTCACCCTAGATTCTACCTATTTTGCTAGGCTTGTGTTTTGCTACAGGCCCTATCTGTTCCCCACCCACACATGGCTTTATGCAACTGACACATTGATCTTCCTTCCTTCCCTACTCTGGTATGCCATGTTTTCTTGGTTCTGAGCTTTGAATTCAAGCTGTTCCCTCTACCTTGGAATATCCTTTCATATCTATGCTCAAGCAAATTCATTCTTCATTTCTCAGCTTGAATATTAAAAGTCACTTATTTAATATGCACAATCAACCATTGAGATGGGTATAATTATCAGCATTCTTATTTTATAAATGAGGAAATTGAGGCAAGAAGTATTTATTTGTTTGTTTATCTATCTATCTATTTATTTATATATTTTGACATTGGAGATTGAACTCAGGGGCATTCTACATCTGAAATATATCCCAGACTTTTTTATTTTTTATTCATTTACCTTTTTTTTTTCTATTGAGTATTGAACCCAGGAGCATTCTACCTCCAGTCTACACTCCCAGACCTTTTTCTTTTTTTTTCTTGTGGTACTGGGGATTGAACTCAGGGGCTTTCTACCTCTGAGCTATACCCCCAGCCCTATTTTTTATTCTTTATTTTGAAACCGAGTCTCACTAAGTTGCGGAGTGTCTCACTAGGTAGATGAGGCTGGCTGCGAACCCAGATCCTCCAGTCTCAGCCTCCCAAATGTTGGGATTATAAGTGTGCGCCACCACTCCCAGCTGACCTTTTTATTTTGAAAGAGGGTCTCTTTAAGTTGCTGAGGAGCTCACAAGTAGGTCTGGCCTTGAAACTGTGATCCTCCTGTCTCAGCCTCCCAAGTACTAGGAAAACAAGTGTACACCATCATGACTATCTGAAGCAAGAAAATTTTTAAAAACCTTCCCAATGTCACCTGATAATGAGGTGAAATCTGAATTTGAATCCAATCAATTCCATTCTGAACTCCCAAAGATACAGATGGTACTCCCAGAATGGTACTCCCAGAATCCTTCTCCAAGTTTGCCCTATCCTGCCAGTCTTCTGGATCCTTCTCAGCCCCCATTTCCTCCAAAACTGCTTTCACCATTCAATGTGTCTCAGTAAAAATTCTTGCTGCTATAATCCAAAGTGCCTAACCACACAACTTAGAAGCAGGAAGATTTATTTGCTTGTGGTTTTTGGAGATTTGGGGTTCAGTCTATGTGAGGCTAGGAACTTGGGATCTCAGGGCGTGGCAGTGGGAAGTGGAGAGAGAGGGAGAGAGCAAGGGCTCTGCTCTCACCTCTCAGGGGCTGGGAGCAAGAGTGAGCAAGCAAGGGGATTCAAAGACAAATGCACATAGTCCCTCAGGCCACACCCCCAGGGAACCACCTTCTCCAGCCAAACCCTACCTGCTTAGCTTACTACCCAGCAAATCCATTACAATGTATTTGTCCACTGATGAGACTACAACCCTCATGACTTAATCATATCAACTCTGAGCATTAATACATGAGCCCTTCAGGGGACGTTTTCTATCTAAGCACAACACTGTGATAACTGTCCATTTACTTCTTCTATTCCTCAGAAACACACAGAAGCTGACCCTCATTAAACTTGGGTCCCCCTGCACACAGTAGGTCTTCTGTGATTCTTTGAGGGGGATAAGAATAAATTTTGGCTGAGTACGATTTAAGTACCAAGCATGAAGAAAACACATGCTGATCCAATTAGTGATATAAACTCTAGGCTGTGACTAAACCAATTAAGAGAACAAAGTATTTCAGCACTTTGGAAATGCCTGCCAATGCAAAATTTATGTATCAATTACCAATCTCTCTCATTTTTTTATTAAAGAAGGTGCCCCCCAAAGACTTGCAATTGTGAGGACTTCCAGAGATGTGTGTTTAGAGATAGAAAATCTGATTTAACAACAACAACAAAAATATTCTAACAGTACATCCCAAATCCCTGTGTTTGTATGATAAAGCCAAATACCTAGGAGAGTTTGGCTGATTAGACACAAAGCTAACCTTTAATTGTTGTTTGTTTGGTATTGGGGATTGAGCCCAGTGGTACTCTGCATCTAAGTTATACTTCAGCCCTGTGTTTTATTTTATTTTTTTTATTTTGAAACAAGGTCTCACCAACTTGCTAAGGGTCTTGCTAAGTTACTGTGGCTGGCCTCAAACTTGCAATCTTCCTGTCTCAGCCTCCCAACTACTGAGATTAGAAGCATGCACCACCTCGCCCAGTCTAATATTTAAATTTTGATGCCAGATAGGGAACAGAAGCTGACAGAAAGACACTTGAATAACTGAGAAAGGATAGGTACAACCAGTCTAGAACCCCCACCAGGAAGTCTGGTGAGTTTCACTTAGAAAATGTTTCTCTGTCTTCACAGGGTTCAGGTGAGAGTTTGCCAAACTCTTCTTCCTCGGGCTGGGGCAAGATCTACAGCCTGAGCTTCCACCTGTCAGTACAGAAAATAAGGTGGCTTCCTGGGTTGACTGGCCCTTCTTTTGATACTCTCAGGTTGGAATGTGAGGGCTGCTGGTTTCCAGTTAGTTCATGGAGGTGATGACCAGCTGGCGTCTGAGGTTTAGACTGTACTGTGTGACCAGGATCACCCAGACACCTGGCCTCTCTATCACCTGTCTAGGTTGCATAGAAATATTTTCCATTTTATGCATCCCCCTTACCTTTTCCATACAAAGTTGGATAGAAAACCTTGTTGTTCAAAGCTTTCCTTTCTTTTTTCTTTCTTTTTATCTTCTTTGAGCTTTTTATACTGATGTGATTAGTCAGAAGGAAACTGCAAACTTAAACATGACAGCTTCTTCTGCTACCTAAAATCCCATTCCCTTATGCTATGCCCAGAATTCACTGGTAGCTGACATGATCCTTAGTCACCAACCTGGCACTGTCCAATTCAATAATCACTAGCCACATGTGGCTCTTGAGCACTTGAAAGGAGTTTATTCTACATTGAGATGTGCTGTAAGTGGAAAATACACAATGGATTTTAAAGAATTCATACAAACAAGAATGTACAATCTCATTAATAACTGTGTATAATTATCACAAATCAAGATAATCAATCTTTGGATATTTTGAGTTAAACAAAACAAAATGCAGGTCTCTGAAAGTTTTTTTTTTTTAATTTGGCTACTCCTTAATTTAAAATAATACATGAAGCTGGACATGGTAGCACAGGCCTGTAATCCCAATACTTGAGAGGGTGATACAGGAAGATCACAGGTTCAAGGCCAGCTTTGGCAATTTAGTAAGACCCTCAGCAAGTTAGCAAGACCCTGTTCCAACAAAAATAAAAAATAAGGCTGGGTGTATCTTGCAGGTAGAATGTCCTGGGATTCAATCCCCAATACCAAAAACAAACAAACAAAAAACAACCAACACACAAGGCTCACACTTTATTTCTATTTGGGCTGCATTAATGTTCAGTCTCCATTCCTGCCACTCTTTCTCACTGTCAAGACTCTAGATATGCTGAATACCTTTCAGATTACCTAGTCTTGTGATCTTTTATCACTACCCAGCCTTTATATATCTGGGACATTTTTTCATTTCATCTCTTCTTATCCATTCTTTAAGGAAAAGTTCAGGTATCATATGCTTGGAGTAGGATGGTGTGTGTTCAGCCTTCCAAATCTGGTTTAGGGCCCCTCTCTGAGACCTCATGTTTCCCTCTGTTTCGACCCATCACCATACTTGTCATGCTGCTATATAGGACTTTTTGTACTCTGTAGAGCTGTAAGCAATGAAATAAAAGTTATCACTATTATGCATGATACATAGTAGACATTAAACAAATACTTAAGGAATGTAGGAAGGAAATTTAATATAATCATAGTGCATCTGTCACACACAATACTCTACAACAAGCATTGGCAAACAGTAGCCATCAGAACAAATGCGGCCCTTTGCCTGTTTTTTGTAAATAAAGTTTTATTGGAACACAACTATGTTTATTATTTTACATACTATCTGTGGCTGTCTTTGTGAACCAGAGGTGAATACCTGTGACAGAAACTGCATGTCTCACAAAACCTACAAGATCAACCATATGGCCTATATGATAAACTTATAGAAAAAGGTTTGCTGATCTCTGCCCAATAAGATAATGACCAACTTTCCAGGACAAGTCCTTGCTTACCTGTCTATATATATCCAGTAGATACTCTACCTAGAATACCTATTTCAGGTGCGCTGAAATATTGGCAGTGCCAGGAAATCTCTCAGTCTTATGTTCATCTATCCTGACAACACTGCAGCTTTAAACACTCTATCATACATGTCATCATTATTACATATTGTGTAGTAAGAATAATTATGTATCCACTTATAAGCTTTCTCCTCTAGACCACAAACTCTTCAAGAGCAAGGGAAACCCACTTATTCAACACATAGTTATTAAGTGCCCCAAACATATCATGGCTTTAGGAGCTAGAGATAGAATGGTCACCATACTGATGGCACATACAATCAAATGCAATAGAATGTAAGACCATTCTCCTTCAACTCTATGTTTCCACTGACCAACCCAGTACCTGCTATGTGGTAGTCACCCAGTACATATGTCTGAATGAAGGACTAAATGTCTCCTATCAGAATTATACTTTTATCTTTGCATAATATTATATATCATGAAGTGAAATCAAGAGTCAATTTGCTTCTATTGCCATCTTTGTCAGGTAGGTAGAAAATAAAGACTAAAAAAATAGATTTGGGGGACAGAGAGAGTGTAGCTCAGCGGTAGAGAATGTCATTAGCATGTGTGAGGCTCTAGGTTCAATACCCAGCACAAAAAGAAAGACAAGAGAAAAGATAGATTTTGGAAACAAACTAGGTTTAAAGTATGGCTTTGCAGCTGGGCATGGTGGTGCATGCCTGTAAACACAGTACTTTGGCAGCTGAAATAAGATCACAATTTCAAGGACAGCCTCAGTAATGTAATGAGACTTTCAGCAATCTAGCAAAACCCTGTTTCAAAAGCAAATAAAAGAAGGGGCTCAGAGTGTGTAACTCAGAGGTAGAATGCCCCTAAGTTCAATCCCCAGTAACACAAAAAATAAAATAAAACAAAGTGTGGCTTTGCCAGTGGCTCTAATCTGGAGCAAATCTCTAGGCCTCTGTGTGGTTCATTGTACTCACCTGTAAATGTCCACCTTGAAGACATGCCATGTAGATTAAATGAGCAAATATTACAAAGTGCTTTCACCACTGCCTGACAACCCATAGTGAGGCTTTATTAGTGTCAGGTATCATTATTTTCATTGCTTTGGTTGTCGTTATCACTGCCTAAGCAAGGGCATATGCCACTTTGGGAAGTCTCACTAGTAAAATGGGCATGATGTCTGTTCTGCTGTGGGGATCCAACCAGAGTGATCAGTGAGAGATCTTTGTAACCTGTACACTGCTCTCCAGATGTGAGCTGCTGTAATGATAACTCCCAGATGTGTGGACAAACCCTGGCCGACCATCTGCAAGGAGCAAACATCTGTAAGTCTGATTGACATGCCATGGTCTCAGCCTCTGCTGCCCTGGTTCCTCGCAGCCCCTCTCCCACCCTGGGGCAGCTTGCCAGCTCTGAGGGCAATGAGAAGAATAACATCCTTCTGTTCTCTGTCCAGTATGGAAATTCCATCTCCTTACAGTTTCCATCATGTCAGAGTCACACTAAAACTCCATTAAGGCTTCTTATGGGAAGAAGGGGGTGTGGAAGCAGAGGGAATGGGAATCCCTTTTACTGAGATTTTTACTAGTCCTCTTAGATGAAATCTTTCCATCCTGTCACCAAAGTGCTTATTGGGTCATGGCTACCACTGGAAGGTGATTTAAAAAAAAATAGACCAACAGTGAGAGAATGCCTCATTGAATTAAAGCACACATCCATTGCGATTTTTTTTAGGTCATTTTTTTTTTCCTATTTGCTTTCCCAAACACAACAGTGTCTAGGGTAGTTCTCAAAGCAGTTTTTAAATTTAAGGCTGAAACTGTTTTATAGGGAGTCCCCAGAAGAAAGTCAGTCCAGTGCAACACACAGTTTATTTAGAGTCAACTTTGTGCCAGGTGCCTAGCAGGCATGAGGCCTGGAGTTTAATGTAGCACTTTGCTATCACTGGAGATTTCATAGATTTGGGGGAGCCAAGTCTCAAACCCCAGAGTTCTCCATGTTAGGACTAACTCAGAAGTGATCTCTGATGCTTGGGAGTATCAGTGTAGTCAAGCTCTGTGTTGTCTGAGCCCAGCACAGAACCATGCACATAGTAGGTCCTCCATAAAACCACCATGAATAAATAATGAGCCCTGTCTCTGAGGGTACAAAGACAGCATCCCAAAGAAAAAAGACTGAATGTAGGTGTCAGGGTTCACAGATCCCAAGAGGGAACCACAGCATTCAGCTCAAAGGAACCTTACTTCAAGTAGTAGGGGAACTGGACTTACAGGTATCAACCTATGGGGAGAAGGCAAAAGAACAAGACCTGAATTAGAAGAGCAGGCTATTACAGGGGCTGAGTAGCAAGAAGAGTTTTAAAAGTCTTATCCAGGTTCCACAACAAAACAAACTCCATTTGTTCCCTTCCATCATCGCTCTGCTCAAGATATGGAGTGTTGGAAGCAAGACTCCAGTTGGCCACATGAAGGGTATTGAGAGGAATCATGGGTGAACACAACTCTTAAAGTTCCACTGAGACTCTGCCCAATGGGGCAGCCATGGTCCTCCACATCTTTCTTCCAAAACTATCAGGTGCTACTGAGAAGGAACTGTGGTTGAACATCCAGAGGAAAAATTAATCCTGTCTACTACAGCAAAAGTTAGGCAGAGGAAAATAGATGGTAGGAGAACAAATGCTTTCCAGGAGTAGTGGCATATGCCTGTAAGCCCATTACTTGGGAGGCTGAGACAGGAGGATCACAGGTTTGAGGCTAGCTGCAGCAATTTAGCAAGACTCTCAGCGACCTATTTCAAAAATAAATAAATAATATATAAATAGGGCTGAGGTGTAGCTCAGAAGTAGAATGCCCCTGGGTTCAATCTCCAGTAACACACACACACACACACACACACACACACACACACACACACACACACGCTTATGAAAGTAGGATGAACAAAGGTGTGGCAGTATGATAAAATAAAAATGGGCATGGAGTCCTAAGTAGAACTGGCAGTATTTGGCTAGAAGTCATAAGTCAGAAGGTCGTAGGAACAGAGTTTGGATGAGACAGGTCATGGCAAGGTCTGTACTTGGTTCTGCACTGTGGTGGGATTGAGTTAATGAAGGAGGCAATGGAATCCAGGGCCATTCCTGTTTGTGTCCCTGCTGCCTGGGAATATTGAGCTGTTTTTGCTCAGCATAAAGGGCTGCAGTGTGTTCTGTGACGGTTACATCCCACTGACACTGGGATAAATAGATTAAGCAAGTCCAAATACCATTAACCCAATTACAGATGTGCCGTGCGGGCTCTGAGCTTGGCCTGTCCCCAACTGGAAGTTTCACTCGAAGACTTAAAAGGAATAAGGGCAGAAAATGTTCATCTGTGGCCCATGCCCCATGCCCCCAGCCAACCCAGGAAACTCCTGCGGCCCCTAAATCATCCTTTGTTCTGTTTTTGTTTGATGATTTTGTTTTTATTGCAAGTCCCGGTGTCTTATGTAACAGAGCATGAGGTTGGGTGAGAAGCTCTTCTTCCCTGAAGTTAGGGTTTGTGGGAACCAATAGTAATGCCAAGGAATGGACAAGAGAAAACTAAAGAGAAGGCAAACCACAAGCATTTATTAAGCACTTACTGTGTACCGAGCTCTATGCCAATCTTTCATATTTATTTGTAATGTCTTCCTGGCATCATCCTAGTGAGGTAGGACAGATCTGGTGATTCTTGTTTTTCTGGTGAACAAATTAAATTCCAAATCTGTCAAGTTCCCATCTTTGGGAAAGCTGGGATTTGGACTTAAGTTTGACTCTAAAGACTGATATTCATTTCTTGGAATTACTCTATTCCTGAACAGTTATTTCTGTAGATATTTTGTTCCTTGTTGCATGAACTCCATCTTGAATTGAATGCTTCTCGATTTGTACCTCAGTAGTGATGAAAATTTCACTACAATCTCCTCTATTCCATCCCACCCCCAGCAAGCAGTCCCTTATATGGAGACTCCCTGAACAAACCTCAACTTGTCTCAGGCTCTATTCTCTTGAACCCAAATGAAGGAGTGTGCCTACTATTGCAATATCTGCCAATGACAGTGGGCCTTTCCTCATGGACACTCATAGACTGTGTGCTCTTATTGGAAAGTCACTTGGAAATCTTCTAGATTTGTGGTTCTCAAATATGGCATGCATCAAAACCACCCTAGGGAATTTATAAAAATGCAGATTCCCAGGTCTCTTCCAAGATTCATTCAATTGGCATCTCGGTGAATGAGGCTGTGTTTTCCCCAAGCTCCCATGTACAAATTTTTCTCCAAACTCCCAAGTCATTTGGTTGTTTCAATCCAGCTCTCTAAATTCTATTGCCTGGAAGATCAAGATTCAAAGAGGGGATGAAATTTGCCCAAGGCTACACGGGTGATCGATTAGGATGTTTTTTATTTTCTGGCAAGGCAAAGCTTGCCTTGTTGATCCAGATAGATAGCCCCTGTGAGCACTGGCTTCTTGTTCTGCCCCAGGAAGACTATTTGTTGACTGTAGAATGGAATAGCTTACAAGTGAAGAAACTACGTCACCTCTGATCATAAAACCTAGTGAACCACAAGCAAGCTGGCATTTGTGCTGCAAAACCACCTGGGGAGGCGGGCCTGACTTGGCACTTGCCTTGATTCCTGAGAATTGGTAAGCCTTTCTTCCTGCCCCAGAATGCAGGGAAGGGGATGGGCCTGGGGTTACCACAAGGTCAGGAATGCACTGGAGATAAGATCAGGGAATAGTCCACTCTCTGTCTTGCCACCTGCATAACCTTGGTCAGATACATTTTCCTTTCTGGCCCTTGGCCTCTGCATTTCTAAGATGGGAACATCGGCTTCTGAAGGGGTTATGAGAACAGAATTGTAGAATTACCATACCTTCAGTTAGAACTGCATCCCCACTCCTTACGAATGGCATGACTCCAGATGTATCACCTCCCTGAGCTTGAAGACCTGTTCTGTAAAACAGGGTGCTGACAGCTACCATCTGGGGCATTTTGAAGACTAAATGAGATATCCTTCAACTAACATTCTTGGCACAGCCCCTGGCCCTGGAAAGTTCTCAACAAGTGGCAATCATTGTCACTGAAATTTCTCATTCTGATCTGAATCTTTGAGACCAGCTGCTCTGATCAAGGAAGAAGAGTGCTGAGGCCTTACATTTGAATAGACTCTTCCAGTTCCTAGATACACAGTGTGCAGGCCTCCAGCGACTCCTCAGGAATTGCACAAACGGACTTCTTGGCAGACTTCAAAGAGACTTGGTCTGGCATTCCAAGGAAAGAAGCCCACAAGTCTACTCTGGCTTGGAGATCCTGTATGAACAAAAATCCTTATCTTGGCCTACATTTTTCATCAACGAAGTGCAGATCATGAGACCTTCCCTAGCAGACATGCAGGTCCTAGTGGACATGCATTAGAGCATATTTTCTAAGTACTTACCATAGAGATCAACTCATCTTTAGCCTTGGAGACATAAAACATGGACCTATCCAGAAGCTCATAACTTAGGAGAAAATGGGCATTTAAAGAGGCTGTTAGAATCCAATGAGCTAAGTACAAACATCACAGAAGTATGGAGATTGAGAGAACCAAGAGGAGGAGCCCCTATCCTGACTCTGGACAGTATGACCAGAGCAGCTTTCCTGGAATAAGTAACTTGTCTTCTCTGGGAGCATGCTTTGCAAGCATCAATGTCCTGTTTGAATGTATAGGATTGTTTATCCATCCTTTTCCATTTGCAGGCCATGAAAACTTGAAAATCCTAGAATACTAAAGCTCATGGATTCCACAAAGAAGTTCTAATCCAATCAGCCTATTTATGAAGGGCACTAATGGGAAGAAACCCGGCCTGGAGAGAAACCAGAGCTGGCTAGTATCAGAGCTGTGTCCAGAACCTGAATTCTTAACTGCCCATTTAGGAAGCTTGCTGTTACCTGGAACTGACAAGCTCCGTAGCCTCCTTGCCACTCTTAAGTATACAAATAATACACACATGCCTGCTTGTCCAGCAGGGCACACCTGTGGCCCCTCGCCCTCCCCTGTTGCCAGCTCTTGTAAAACAGGAAAACAGAACAGCTTGGCTTTGGCTATAACAGTACAAATACATGGAGCAAAGTTTCCAAAGAAAGACAGACAGTGAATGCCTTTCAGGGTCTGGCAGTTTTATGGGCAGAGGCCAGTTAAAAAGTACACCCCACACAAAGCCTGTGGGTTTTGTTTGGCTGTGGCCTCCTCTTCGGGTCCCTCGTATGCTACACTGATGGAGCAAGTTGAAGGTCCTCTGTTCTCCAGGGATCCCCAGCATTTATGGTGCCTCCAGAAGTCTTCCCTCGGAGTTTCCTCCTTGTAGGTATCAAGCTCAATTTTACTGGGTGCTAGCTGTATGCTGAGTCCAGTGTAAGGCTTCAGAGTACAGGGTGAATCTAACATAGACCATGCCCTTGTGTTGCTTATAGTCCTGTGGAAGAGAGTGACATTGAACAATGAAAGTGCCAAAAACAAACTGGTCATGGTGATGCATGCCTGTAATCCTAGTACTTGGGAGGCTGAGATGAGAGGATCACAGGTTCAAGAGCAGCCTCAGCAATATAGCAAGACTCAGCAATCTAGTGAGATCCTGTTCAAAACAAAAAATTAAAGAAAGGGCTGCATGGGGGAAGGTATAGTTCAGAGGTAGAATGCCCTTGGACTCAATCCCCATTAACACACACACTCATACACACACACACACACACACACACACACACACACACACACACACTGCTAAAAAAAAAAAAAGGCAGGGTGTCTCCACTATGTGAGTCAAGGAGAAAGAAGAAAGAACTAACTCCTCCGGAGAGAGGAAAGGTCTCAGGGAGCCAGTGAATGACATTTCAGCTGTCTCCACACAAGCCACAAAGCCTTACTCAGCAGAGAAACAGCATGTGCAGAGGCCAAGAGAGGATGAGGGGGAGGGCGTTTCTGAGACATTTTTATGGCTAGAGATTAGAACGTTGAGTTACAACATTTATGTAGTACTTGTGTATGCCAGGTACCTCTCTAGTATCTAACATATATTGACCCATTTAAACCCTCAGAAACTTGATGACAGGAACCACTATTTCTCCTTTTTACCAGAGGAGAAAATCAAGGCATGGAGGAGTTGTCACTGACTCAGAGATATGGGACCATAATCAGCCAGTGGTTTGTGTGAACATGACAGGGACTGGGATTGTGTCTGGGGCAGGGGGGGATGTAGCATACAGAAGAAGCTGAGAATCAGGGAACCCCGGTTCTCCATGACCTTCTGCAACCTCACTGGGACCTGATACTCTTCAGACACAATAATTGTGTTCCTGCTAACCTCAAAAGGAGGTAGTGAATAATGAAAGAGAAAGAGAAGTGAAATGTATTCTTGGACACAAGTCATCATCTAACATAAAAACTCATGTCCATGGCACATGAATTTTCCCCAGGGTTGCTGGGGCATATGAGGAACTCAGAACCCACAGAGGGTGAATGGATTGCTCTGAGTTACATAGACACTGCTTCAGAGATAAGACTAGAACTCGGAGCTCTCCACCTCAAGAGGCAACAGAGCAGAGTAGTAAAAATGCTGGGGCCCAATATGACCTGGCATGGAATTTTTTTTTTCATACCAGCTGTCTCAGATGATAGAGTTTCTTAAATTCTCTGAGGCTCATTTATTTCATTTATAAGATGGGGATGCTAATTTATCCATTGCAGTCAGGAGAATGTATGAAATAAATAATTTGTAAATATATGTAAAGAATCTGGCAACCAGTAAGTAATCAGTTAAATGATGGTATTGATAAAGATTAGGATAGCGATGATGAGGATGATGGGAAGGACGGAGTGGTAGTGGTAAAGGAGGAAGAGGAGAAAAGAGAGGGGGGAGGGGAGGAAGACTCTTTGCATAAGTCCAATGGTTCACTCTTCCACAAAACTGTGCATAGTCACACACAAGTCCATGCATAGTTTTCATGTAAAGCTAAATAATATTCTTGGCTCTCTGATTTTCCAGTTACTGTACCTGCATGAGGCAAACCATGCTTCATCCATACACTGCCCACTGAGCCCATGTGATTCATCATCCCCTTCATGCCTCAGCTAGTTCTGCCCAGTGGAACACTCAAACAACAGCAGAAAAGAGCAAACCTGAGTCAGCAGGCCTCTAAGTAGCATATCCGATTGAGTCAATTTCCCTAACACCTCTCAAATGTAGCCGCATCTTGCAATGGCCCATACTTCCCCATCGCCTTTCTAAATAATTCCTACAGCATCCTATCTAGTCTTCAAGCCACTGGCTCTCTCCCTTCTTTCCATTTTCCTACTATGCAGCTAGGGTGTCTTTGTAAAATGCTTATCTGCCCAGGTCACACCTCTGCTTTCAATCAAGTGCCTTCTGGAATAATCAATAAGGATTCCCTTAGTGAGCCCATGTGGTCTCATTCTGACAACTGCCCCAAACACATCCTCCATCTCACAACCCAAACCAGTTGCTCACCATCCCTCAGACATAGCACACTCTCACACTAATGTGCTGATCTGTCTGCCCAGAACATCCTTTCTCTATTGCTCTACTTATTGAATTCTTATACATCCTTCCACTGTGAAAGCTTTCCTGGGAATGACCTGCCTTTCAGTGGCAAAGTATATTGATTGCATCCAGCCTTTCTTGTGTAGATAAGTCATTATTCTAACTGTAAAAACAAAACAAAACAAAAACAAACAAACAAACAAAAACCTTTCTTTTGTTGTTAAGCACTGAATGGCTGTAGATGGCTTATATACATCATCTAATTTAATCTCTCCAAAAGTCTTTTGAAGGAGTGTACTCATTCCCTCCACAGATGAGAAAACTGAGGCTTAAAGCAGATGAGTTAATAAAGACTACCTTGAGCCTCTTAGCAAGACCTAGAGTTTGCTTCCCAATTTCTCAGAGCCCAGTCTCTCTTTACTGTGAATTGCACAGTCAATATTTAAACTCAGATGGGCTGGACTCCAAAGTGTCAGATTTAATCACACTGTATTTATTTAGCCAAGTTCTGGGAGTTCCTTAAGAACAAGAGCTGGGTCCTTTTTATCTTAGTACACCAAACTTGGAAATCGGTATTCAGGTATTTGTTAGGAGGTAGACTTAGCTTTTGACTTCAGATGGAGAAAGGGGGTATTTCATGGCTTTGCCCTAGGAAGGTAAGTAAAGTGCTCACCTGTTGGCATTCCCATGTCTGCTCCAATAACTCAAAATCTTCACTTGCTGGCTATAGGATTTGGGGAAAATTATTCAGTCTGTCTAAATCTCCATTTAAAAATGTTTAACCACAATAGCACATGGCTGTTTTGCATATGTTTAAATGCAATAAGCATGTAGAATAATTGTTATGATGAGGATTCCCTAATTGGTAGTTACTAGCATTTGTCTCTGTGATATACTGTATTGCTTAAGCCTACCTACAGAAGATATTTCTTGACCATACAGAAGGAAGGGGTTTGAGCTGGGGGTTTAGCTCAGCAGTAGAGAGAATTTGCCTAACATGCACAAGGCCCTGAGTTCAAAGTACTAGTACTGCAAAGAAAAAATAAACAGAAAAACAAAAACAGAAGGAAGGGGTCATGTAAGGGTGATTTCCTCTTCACCCCTAACACATACCTCTGTGTGTTCACAAATTCTTTATCTGCCTGTGGAGACCACATGAGAAGTCCCATCCTTGCCAGTGTAGTGGGATCTGGGGTGACCTGATGTTTTTTGTGGCATCACATGAATAGATCTCACCCTGCAAGGCCAGGGCCCCAGACCCACAGCCTCATTTGCACTTCAAGAATTTTTCTTTTTTTTTTTTTCCAGTGAAACATCTTAATAAATATTGGTCTAACCTCCTTTATTGCCATGCAGGGCACATACACAGGCACACACCTGCCTTACAGGTTTCTGGCTTCCCACTCTTGAGAGTCTGTGATGGTGGGAAAGGGCATGACTGTACAGTGCCAGGAGAAGGAAGCCAAAACCAGAGAGGGGTGTGGAAGAGAGAAAGGGCTGGGGATCCCCCGATGGCAGATGCTGTCAGGGACCACCTCTGTCTGTAAGGGTGTCAGAGAAAACCATATGCTTCTTGGAGATTTTGCTATTGCAGTAAGTTCCATATTATGACTTCTTTTCTTAGAATTAAATTCCTCATCCTGTTTATGACTGATATACCTCACAGAGCTATTAGTCATTAATTCTTTCTCTTAATTAAAATTCTGTAGACATTTATCAGTCAAATATTCTTAGTTGTCTCCCTAGGATTCATAGTATTATAGATGTTGTCTCTCTTAGGAAACAAAAAAATCACCTATCTTATACTGCTATATATTGTGTGGCTACCTACTAGCCATGGTCTCACCTTAGCTGTGCAATGTTCCCATGAGGTGGGACTATTATTGATCCCATTTTGTTGATAAGGAAACTGAAGTTAAGGTGGCTAATTATTCACCCAAAAACAGTAGCTGGGAAACAGCAGCAGAGTCCGATCCAAAATTGATCAGCCTCAGATCTCCATGCCAGCATATTGGGTAGTTTCATTTTCTGCATTTGTTGAGCTAATTTTTTTTTCTCATGTTGAGACAAGAAAAATGGAAAATTGTAGCAATGGATTGGCTGAGCAAAGTCCTGGGACTCAGGGTTCAGGGGAGAATACACATGAGGTTTTTGGAATAGGGCTTGGCATGTAACAAGTAATTCAGTGAGTGGTAGCTATTACTTTTCTCCTTTCTTTTTTCTTTTCTTTTTTTTTTCTGTAATACTGGTGATTGAACCCAGGGATAGTCTATCTCTGAGCTACACCCCCAGCCCTTTATTTTAATTTTTTTTGAAACAGGGACTCACTAGGTTGCTGAGAGTCTTGTTACTTGCTGAAGTAGTCCTCAAACCTGCGATCCTCCTGTCTCAGCTTCCCAAGTGCTAGGATTACAAACATGTGCCACCACCACACTCAGCTTTTTTTTTTTCTTTCTTACTTTCTTGGTATTCAGGATTGAACTCAGGGATGCTCTACCAATGCTCTATCCTCATCCCTTAGTATTTGGAGACAGGGCTTCACTTAGTTGCCCAAGCTGGCTTCAGGCTTATGATCCTCCTGCATTGCCACACAAGTCACTGGGATTACAGGCAACTATTAATTTTTATTTTAGTTTTTCCGTAACATGTTGGTTTCTCTCTGAATATACATTCTTGGGGGTGGGGGACAATGATACAGGAATGTGCTCATGTAAACTCTATCTACATACTTGTAGATATGTAAACCCAATACTAATGAAACTTCTTTAAAGAGCATCTTTTTGCTTGGATTGTTGTAGGTTGAACAGATGTCCAGGCAACTATGTTGTTTGGAAAAATCTTTGCTTTCTTTTCCTTCATTTTCCTCATTTCCCCCACACGGATCAGAGTCCTAGGGAAACAACCTCAGCCTGCAGATTTTCAGAAAGGGGAGTATTCATTTCATTTGCACTTACACTGAGTAGTAGGGCCAGGTGTGGTAGCACATGCCTGTAATCCCAGTACTTGGGAGGCTGAGACAGGAGGATCACAGGTTTGAGGCCAGTCTCAGCAATTTAATGAGACTCTCAGCAACTTAATGAGAGTATTTCAAAACAAAAATAAAAAGAGCTGAGGATGTAACTCAGAGAGAGAACACCCCTGGGTTCAATCCCCAGTACCACAAAAACAAACAAACAACAAAACAAAAAACCCTAGGCAGTAGGCATGCTTTTAACCGCTTATATGTTACTGATCTTCAGTATCTTTTCCTCTTCTAACTTTTTTTTGTGGTACTGGGGATTGAACCTAGGGTCATTCTACCTTTGAGCTATACCCCTAGGCCCCTTCTTTTTCTTCTGAAACAGTCTTACCAAGTTGCTGAGTCTGACCTTGAACCTATGATCCTCCTGTCTCAGACTCCCAAGTACTGGAATTACAGGCATGTGTACCACCATGCCTGGCCTCTCTTCTGACTTCTTACAGTGCCCTACTCTCTTCTCTTTAGCAGGTGCCATCCTGGCCTTCTGCTCTACCTGACCTACATCTCATCTTCCTCTAGCTGGCTGACTCATTTGTGGAAATGCCAAGGTGCTGAGAATCCCTAGCACCCCTTTGTACTCATTACCCTCCCAGGAAACACAACTGGGGGGAGTACAATTGCCATTTCAGAGGAAGCTTCAATTATGTCTCAGTAAAGTTGTCTAAAAATAAATAAATAAAAGGAGATCCCAGCGTTGGAACATCTCCCTGGGACCACAGAAAGCATAGCACAATCACGTCTGGCCTGGAAAGTGGCACTGGCTGCTCTCACGTTGGGCCTTCTCCAAGCCTTCCTTTACCCTGTAGCCAGAGTGACCGTCCTTAAAGAGCAAGTTGCCTCATTCGGTCCTTTGTGAAAGTCCCGCAGAGCCTCCTGGTTTCTTCAAGATGATGCTGAGTGTCTCCTCTCATCTCTTTCAGGACCTCAGATGCCCTGCCAAGCTCCCGGCCTTCCCTCCTGCCATTTCTCACTTCAGCTGGTGTTCTGCATGAAAGTGCTTGCAGCCCTGGCATGAGTTCTAGTTACTCTTTTCTCTCGGCTTTTGCTCTCAGCTTCGCATCTGCCTGGACCAAATCCCATCCTGCCCACCTTTGTCCAGCTTGGTGATCCCCTTCTCTCCCTTCTTTGGGTTTGCTTATACATTACTTTTTCAAGAAAGCATTTTAGAACCCCTCCAGTGTGTCTCATGGTGCAACAGTGAGTTCAGAGAACCTGTCTTCTTCCAATGGTACAGCCTGAGATCACCAGTTGGCTTTTCTAGAACAACTACTGCCCCTCAGCCAATTCCCTGAGTGCAAAGAACTCCTGTCTTTAGTTGCATGCCCTGTGACTGACACAGAGTATCTACTCAAGAAAAACCTGTTTAGTGAAGAAACCAAAGGTCCCCAAACATACCCCACTGGTAAGAAACACCACCCAAGCAGCAAAAGAGACAATAGGAATTTTTTAATGCACAGAAAGTCCTGTAGGGACTCTGGGCAGACCCACAGATAACAGGAAGAAGCAGAGGTCCTGCAAACTCCGTAACTTCCAGGAAAGAAAGAGAGAGAGAGAAGTCCTTAGAGACCCAAGCTTCCTCACTGCAGCAATCCTTGTGGCTTCCTTCCTGATGCCGGAGAGGTGGCCAAGCTGTGTCTCCACAGGTCTCCTCCGGGGTGGTCCAGGGTAGGAAGGAAGCTGAGCAGGGCAGGAGGGAGGAAGGAAGGAAGGACAGGAAAGGCCACTTGGCCTCCACCTGAAGCCTCCTGCCTCCTGACGGACTGCCATCCAATAAGAAAAGGTTTAAAAAGGGGAGATGTTTGATAGAGCCAAATAATATCTTAGAAAAAATAAAAGATAGAGAAAAATGAGTAATTCCATTGGTTACAAAGTTCTCTGTCCGCTATCCAGAGGAGAAACAGTTCGCTTTGGCCTTGCCGGCAAGCTTCATCTGCCAGGCCCATCCTCAGCTGTCCCCCAGCCCACCCAGGCCCCAGGATCCACGAGAGTCCTGCTCCCCCTAGGAGAGTCCCTGTGCTCGCGGAGGGCGGCACCCTCCCTCACCGGCCCTTGGACTCCCCGTACGTGTTCCGGGCCATGGACACCATCTTCTCCTCACAGGTGATTTTGGTGTCCTTGAGGATGCTGTACCACACCATGCCTGCGGGCCTGACCTCTTCACTCCGGCAGAAAAGGTAGGGCACCGTGTCCACGCGGCTCTGGATGTAGGCGCTTCGCAGGAGGCTGGAACAGTGGCTGCTCACCCTCTCCAGCCGCCGCAGGATCAGGTGCGCCTTCCTGAAAGGTACCAGGAGACAGCAGTGATTAGAAGGAAGAAGTCTAGACTGGGGCTAGGCTTTAGAAGTGGTGAGTAAAGATCAAAAGACCCGTGAAGACAGCTTGGTGCATACCTGTAAGCCTACTACTTGAGACAGGAGAATTGCAGGTTTAAGGTCAGCCTTAGCAACTTAGCGAGAACTTGTTTCAAAAAGAAAAGTAAAAGCCGGGCGTGGTGGCGCACGCTTGTAATCCCAGCATTTGGGAGGCTGAGACCGGAGGATCGGGGTTCGCAGCCAGCCTCAGCTACCTAGTGAGGCACTCTGCAACTTAGTGAGACTCGGTTTCAAAATAAAGAATAAAAAATAGGGCTGAGGGTATAGCTCAGAGGTAGAATGCCCCTGAGTTCAATCCCCAGTACCGCAAAAAAAAAAAAAAAAAAGTAAAGTAGAAAGGACTGGGATGTAGCTCGGAAGTAAAATCCCCAGTGCCCAAAGAAGAAGAACAACAAAAAAAGACCTCTTGCCCCAGTGATTTCCTATCCAGTCCTAAGTGTGATATTTTAAGCACCTATGCAGAAATTAGCTTAGAACATATCCTCTTCAGTTGTGCAAGTATAAAAAATGTAAGAGGTCTAACCTTTGAACTAGCACTTTCACGTCTAGGATATGTGATCTCTAACAATTAGGACATCAGCCTCGAGGCTTGGATCAGACCGAAATTGTTACAGTAATGACACTCCGCCCCCAACAATCTCAACTAAAATTTGATACTTCCCATGTACTGGACATTGGGTATATGTTTTACATACATTTTAAAGTTTTCATTTAATGTTCCTATCCTGAATGCCTTGTTCTTTTCAGTTCCATTTAGCAGGCCAGGAACCAACTCAAGGCTCAGAGAAATGACATTACTTGACTAAGGTCAAATATCAAGTCAACAGCTGCAGTTGGGCATTGAAATCTAGGCCTGAACACCCACCAAGTCCTTCTCCAGCTACCTGCTTTCTTGTTTCTTTCACTCTCATACGCTCCCTCCCCCCCAGCCCCCTGGTCACGAAATTTGGAAATCTTGGCCTGTGTGCTACCCTTTCATCAAAGTCTAAATATAAATGTCCCCGAATAGGAACTTCTCTGTGTCCCATTTTCCCCATTTCTAAAATAGTGATGACAGCCTTATTCTCTTAAGTCGGTTGTGTGAGATGATGTATGAGAAATGCCCGGTGCTGGGCACTGAGTATGCGCCCAATAAATGAGAGCTACAATTATAAAGACTATCAAAGTGATACCTCAGGACCAGGTGAGGCTGAGCATTGATCTCAGCAAGTGTCAGTCTGTACTCTGGCAGCCATCATTAGGATCTGACCTAGAACCCCTTACTGAGCATGAGAGAAAGAAAGGATCCATGAGGAATCTGATGGCTGGTACTCCAAGATAGGACAGATCTTTGAGCTCACCTTGTCTAAGGTTTCTAAATGGTGGCACTAGAAAGTATTTGTTATTGGAACAATTGTATTGGATGTGTGGTAGTGCACTGGGACCTCAGTCCATCAGGTGACAACAGCAACCCCATGACAGTCAGGACACTACAACTGCTTGAGGCATTACAGATGTCCTTTGGAGGAGGGCAGAATCACCCCAGCTGAGAACCACTAACCTACTCTGACTCTCATTAAAAATGGGAAAGTGAGGCCAGCTTCATCGTCAAAGCACCTGTCTTACTTTTCCCTACATTGAAACAGTTCAAGATGCCCAGGGGTCCTGTGAGGCTGAACCAGGCGCTCCCTCTCCTGTTGCCCTCTCTATGCCCTTCTGAGACCTTAGGAGGGAAGGAGTTTTATGACATCAGACCCCACAAATGGGAGACTGTGTTAGGCACCTGCATAGTTGCTGAAAAAGGACCAGGCTTATGTGTTATGTTTTGTGGGCATGATTTATGAGGTGCCTTTCCAAAAGTCCTCTTTGTGTAGCTCACCACTTGGGTTGGAATATTTCCCGAGGTGCCAAGAATTCATCACTTCATAATCACACTGTATCCACAGTCCTCCCTCCTCTTGGGCAAGCCCACCTCACCCCTGGCCCCAGGAAGAACCTGAGAAATTTATTTCTCATCCTCTTTGTTTGAGCTTTATTTTTTAATAGCTCTGCATCCTTGGAGAATTTACTTACAATCTCTAAACCTGTCTCTTCTTTCAAAAAAGGAGGGAGTATGATACATACTCATTAACTGAGCATGTATTATGTGGCGGAGCTCCTTTTCAGTAGGATTCAGTGGGAAAGACAGATAGAGTAATGATTGAGGGGAAAAAGTCCCAAAGATTTTATGAAGATAGTGGAAGTCACCTAAGCAGGGTTAGGGATGTCAAGGAAGCTTCCTAGTAGAAGGGGAAATTATGCTGAATCTCATAAATGGATAGACATTAGAAAGAGCAAAGGCCAAAAGCCTAGCAGGCAGCGTGGGTAAAGGCATAGAGGTGTGGACTGCACGGACCTTCTGGGAATCTAGGCCTGGAAACAGCACAAGTGGGGATCCAGTGGGAAACTGGTAAGGTAGGAAGGTGTCAGGCTGTGCCTTAACTCTGCCTGTAGGGCTGATAGTGAACCTCCAGGCTCTACAGCACTGGCTGCTCACATTCAAATCCAGCTCAGCCACCTGACAGCTGTGTGACAGTGAGCAAACCGCTTTACCACCTGTGCCTCAGCTTCCTGGGCTTACCTATAAGCACTCTTTCAAAAATAAAATGGAATAATAAATCTATAACAATCTCTCAATAAATGTTATCTATAATTATTGTCCTGAGGGTAAGTGGGAGAATTATTGAAGGATTTATAGAAGCCACATAACAGGTTTGAACCTGGATTTATTTTTCTCTTTTTCTTTTCTTTTTTTCTTTTGTGTGTGTGTGTGTGTGTGTGTGTGTGTGTGTGTGTGTGTGTGTATGTGTGTGTATGTGTATGTGTGTGTGGTATGTGAGCACAGATACTAAGGATTGAACTCAGGGGCATTCTACCTCTGAGCTATACCCCCAGCACTACTTTATTTTTTACTTTGAAACAGGGTCTCTCACTAAGTTGCTGAAGCTGGCCTTGAACAATCCTCCTGTCTCAGCCTCTCAAGTAGGAGCTGCATTTTTAAAGGATATTTGGGGCTGCTTTGTAGGGGAAGGACAAAACTGGATGCAAGAAACCAGGTTGTGGGTGCATCTAGGTGGTACCTGTTTCTCCTCATTGTACTCAAGAGTTGTGGGTCTGATAGTTCTGTCTTTACTGGTAAAAAGCTACTTACTCTTTTTTTTCACGTATGAGAAAGAAATACCATAGTGATCACACCCTAAGGTTATAGTGGGAGTTAGGTAAATTAATACATGTAAAACTTTTCAAAAACTATCCCATAGTAAGCTTAGAGAAGCTTACATAGTAAGCACTAGATACATGCTAGACACTACCACCCGTCATCATTGTGTTATTGGGTATTCTTTGTATACCAGACCCTGAAGATAGGTATGAAGGAGTTTAAGCCTTAAGTGTCTCTATTAGGCAGTGACAGGAGACAGAGATACTTATTAACAGCCTCTATTTCAGGGCCAGAGTGTTGGGTTGGAAAACATACAAGGTCCAATGGGGGTACAGAAGATGGGCACCTAATCATGAATTTGGGGTCTCAGGGAAGTCTTCTCAAATAATGCAATAGCTGAACTAAGGTTTCAATGATGAAACAAATGATTCAGGTAGATAAGAAGGCAGAGGAAACAGGCAACTTCAATTTAGACCGGAGGGAGCCGATACCACCAGTTGTTTCTCATGGGCAGTGTGAGCAGCAGGCAGGAGGGAGTCCAGTGACATTGGCAGATGTCAGACCGTTCAGACTCTTGGGTGCCATACTGAAGGATTTAGATTTTATTTTATTCTTTGGGCCATGGAGAGCCATTTTCAGATGCAGGCAGTTATAAAACTAAGCAATAAACACAAAATGAGGTTGGAAAGGGCAATTCTTCCAACATACCCAAATGTTTTGCCTTCAAAGACCCAGACATTTCCTTAAAGAGAATCTTGGAACTCAATGGGCAAAGTCTCCTTCTGCATGTATGGGGAAACTGAGGTCTGGAGAGAAAATGGCTTGCCTCCAAGGAACGCCTTCAGCTTACAGCAGGCAAGTCTAGAACCAGGGCTCCTGATTGCAGTCAAGATGAAATATCGAATGCTAGAGTCCTTAATTCAAGATCTAGCTCTATAACTTAGCAGCTATGTGGCACAATAACAAGTTCTTTAATGCCAAGAACTCTGAGTTACCTTATCAGAAAGATGGAAATAATAACAGTGTTATTAGCAGGATGAGTTCATATGAATAATTGGCTTAGTTCTAAGTAAATGTTAGCCATGATTCCAAGTAGCATTTGCATAGAAAGGACATAGGCTTTAGAGTCCACTAGGACAAGTTGCTTTACCTCCCTAAGCCTATTTCCTAATTTTTAAAATAAGAATAGAAATATATATTTTGTAGGGCTATCAGATTGAACTGAGATGACTACCATATGCATCTAGGCCAAGACTTAGTGCACTAAACCAATGCTTGCACATATACAAGCAAGACAGAAGAATTCAGAAGGCAAAGCCTTAGAGAGAAGAGTTGGAGGTGCTCAGGGTCTGGAGAGGAGAAGGGGGAGTGTGAGAGACCAAAGGCAATAGTGCTGGGCAATAAATTGTAGGCAGTAGAGACCCATAAATCCAAGACCAGGCCTGTTTCAAGCTTTCCCTGGAGGGGAAGTCATAGGTCAGAGTGACCACGTTTCTCAAGTACTGGAAATGAAATCTTCCACGCTGGAGTTGGGATTTAGGCCTGCTGGGATAGGAAGCAAGAGGTGGAGGAGGGACACCACCCATGAATTCATCGCATATCAGCAGGCAAGACAGAGGCAGGGATGGCTTGTGAAAGATTAAGGAGCTGAGCCCAGATGCCATATCTCCTGGAATTGTAGAGCCTTTGACCGACAATTTTATTCCCAGCACCATTACCCAATCAGCTGTTGACACAGCGATGGGGCAGAGATGCAGAAGAAGAGTGGCAGTAAGGAAATGTTCCTTTTGGCTTCTTTCCCTCCTCCCAGCCTCCTTGGGTTGAGTTTCAGTGTCTCTGTGTTACTGACCCCAAACTTAATGAGAGTGGAGGGCATGACGTGACTACAAAAAAATGGAACACAATCTCCAGAAGTGGAGAGGGCAAATTAAGGGAAGTAATGACTTCATTCATGCTGCTCTTCCCAGGCCACATCTGGAGAATCCCAGAAAGTTCTGGTAAGAGAGATGTATACAAACTGGAGCCAGGTCATGGTGTTGGAGGGTGACTCAAAGTTAAGCCTGCTGAACTGACAGCAGAAATGCAGAGGAAGAGGGGGCCTTGGCCAAGGACTGTGCTTTTCGAGCAACTGAAGACAAATGGGAAAAAAAAATCTGAGGGTCAGGGATGATAATGACTATAATTGGGTACCTACTATGTGCTAGAAACAGTACCTATACATCATCTTAAAGTTAACCTTCACCCCAATTCTAGAGTGTATAATTTATTCCCAGTCTGCAGGTGGTAAAAATGAGCCTGTGGCCAGTCATGTGACTTGACTAAGGGGACAGTATGCTAGAATGAGGTCTCAAGTCTCTGCTGCAAGACACCTAAGTATTATTGGAAAAGTCACCCTGAAATTAACAGAAGGCAAATATGCTTCAATATAGCAGTTAAAAAAACATTCAGGGTCGGGCGTGGTGGCGCATGCTTGTAATTTCAGCATTCGGGAGGCTGAGACCGGAGGATCCGGGTTTGCGGCTAGCCTCAGCTACCTAGTGAGGCACTCTGCAACTTGGTGAGACTCGGTTTCAAAATAAAGAATAAAAAATAGGGCTGGGGGTGTAGCTCAGAGGTAGAATGCCCCTGAGTTCAATCCCTAATACCGCAAAACAACAACAACAACAACAACAAAAACATTCAAAACCTTAAAGCTAAAGTCCAGCCAGGTGTGGTGGTATATGTTTGTAATCTTGTAATCCTAATACTTAGGAGGCTGAGATAGGAAGATCTCAGGTTCACGACTAGCCTCAGCAACTTAGCAAGGCCTCTGCAACTTAGAAAGAATCTGTTTTAAAATAAAATAAAAAAAAAAAAAACTAAAATAGGGCTGGGGGTAACACACACACACACACACACACACACACACACACACACAACTAGAATCCTCTATATACAGAATGGGTCCCTCAGTATAGTGGTGAGTTCCCTATCACTGGAGGTGATCAACTGTGTTTTAGGAATTTTCTGATAGTTGGAGTACATGTTTAGTGCTCTTGTTTGTTTTTGTGTGTTTTTAATGTAACAGAAGTGAGGGCCTCAAGTCACAGAGAACTATCATCTGATGTGTGTCTGATGAATAGCTCACAACAGAAACTGGAGTGACACAGCTGCCAAAGCATTGAGTGGCTGACATAAGAGGACCACACTCATCGAGTTTTTTCTGTCCATGCTGTAAAGTTACATTGAAAGGTTACCTATGGGAAGTCTCCCAGATCTTCCCAGTTATCATAACTCATGTTTTTCCTTTTGCTGCTGGAGCATTTTTATTAATCTGTGGAGAACCATAATATATTTTCTCTTAGTTGTGTACAACATCTTGGGATGCATTGTGTTATACTGAACAGAATACTGGTTTAACATCAGAAGACAGTATTTTTGAATTCCAGCTCTGACCCTTATTAGCAATGTAATCTTAAGCAACTTATATAACCCACTGATTGTCTGTTATTTAATCTTCAAGAGCTATTGTTCAGGAGATGAAATGAGAAATAAGTGGTGGGGTCTATAACAGGTGCTCAACTAATAATTTCCCAGCTGCTTCTTGGATGGTGTATGGTTCCTCTGGTGTTTAGCTCCTAACTGGACAAAAAGAACTAATCATTAAAGGGAATAGAACACACAATAGCATCATGAAGACTTAAGGAAATAATTAGGCAAGTGGGCAAAAGGGGTATGTCAGTCTGTCTGTAATAGCAAAGAAATGGAAAGAATTCTAGTCGGTTTTTAATAGAGAACTAGACTAATATGTGATAAACTCCTAGAACTACATGACTAAAGGACCCTTCAAAATGGTAATACATTTATATCTATCTGCATGGGAAAACACTTGACCCATATATTGTTAACAGGAAACAGGCAGATAAGAGAACATGAATATATATGTATTTGCTAAACACAGTAGAGATCATGGAGATGGAGCTGTACTTGTAGATACACATCCTATCATTAAGCTCATATTTGTTTCCCTCTTCCCATAAATATCCACATACTACATCTGGAAAGGCAGGTGCACAATGTTAATAACTTTATCTCTGGGGTAGGGTTGAGATTATAAGGCTCAAAGGTAAAACTTCACTCACATTTTGTATATTTCTGTATCATTTGCATGCTATACAATGAGAAGAAAATATTTTGGAATTAAATAAAATAAAGGTATTTCCATTTTGAAAACATAAACATGCATGCATATATTTAAAGCTGATGTGATAAATGTGCGCAATAAAGCCATGGTTTTATGCTTTCCTAGTGGCTGACCAGGATTATTTTCAGAATAAACATGCATCAGAATTTAGCTTCACATCACCACCCTCCCCACCGGTAGGAAACCAGAAGCTCAGGTGCCGCCTGTGAATATGCATCCTCAGTGTCAGGTTTGAAATGTGATCTGTAAGCTACCAAGTGAAATCAGTTACATTTGGCTTCCTCTCCTCCACTTTCCTTCAGAAGAAATCATGAGACCTTTTCAAGAATTCATTTCTTGACAGCTGGTAAAGTTGACTTAGCCAAAACTCTTTCAGTTTGAGCTGACAGGGGCTTCAAGATGAGAAGCAACCTTACTATACTATCGATGGGGAAACAGATCTATTGCGCACTATTGTTTAAAGTCAGAGTATGTTTTGCTAGTGTCTCTCCATTCTAAGATATCTAAGATACGAGGGACGTGATTGCTGTAATAACAGCCTTTCAAGAAGGATACAACACGTAACACATTTAATGTGCACATTCATTGTACACAATTCATCCTCATTTCAGAAACATTAAAAATAAGGAGAAAAAAGCAAAGTGCTTCTGAGATTATAGGAATGTGGCCCTAGAAGCCTAACTCTGTCTTTTTTTCCCCCACTATCTTAAAAATTCCAAGAGTTAATCCAAGATACTTAAGGAAGGAATGCATATAGTCTTAGGAGAATGGACAGTGATGCCCGGGTTTGCTTATTTTCACTAAAGCAATGAGTGTGCCAACTCTTTCAGATGAGGAAGGTGCCTTGTCTTGCTATGTTGAGAAAGATCTGAGGCTGAACCAAAACTGTCATGATTTCTGTGATCTCTTAGCAATGTCTTCTATGGAAGCAAAATGGGCTGACACCATAAGAATACCATTCCTCGTCTAGATAGATCAATTTCACGGAAACCAAATCTCTTCAGATGCTTGCTCCCTTCTCTCCACCCTATCAATCTGATCAAACATAACTGAAATTGTAGAGAAGCCCAAGAATGGTCAAGGATGCTCTGACCCGAGCAAATTCTGGTCCCTGGCCACCTATGAGCTCAGTTTTTCAGGACTCCTAATAGGAACCTTATGGCTGGGACAGCTGGGTGTCAGCGGGCTTTCTCTGAACAGCTGTTTGCCATAATCTATAGCTGTCATGCAAACCAGGCTCTGGGGAACACTGCCCTGATAGATTTATTAGGCAGAGGTAGGAGATGCCCTTTTATCACTAAATTTTATGAGGGTACGTAACCCCAGATCCAGGGAAGAGTTCAAAACATTTGGGGATCTGGTGATTATATAGGCCAAAAGAATCCTAGTAGAGTTTATCCCACATCAGCACTCTGTGTGCTCCTGGGAAAAGCTCCCATCTCCCTAGCCAACCTGGGTCCCTCAGATACAGGATGTGCTGGGCTGGAGGTGAGGTGACACTGGTGTATTCTGCCCTCTGACCTTCAAGGCTTTCCTGTTCCTTGCTTCCCAGCTGGAAGGGACCTTAGAGTTAAGCCCCTTTGCTTCAAATGTGATCCAGAAAGGGGATGGAATTTGTCCAAGGTCACACAGCAAGTAGGTGACAAAGTTGGGACAGGATCCCTAGGACCGGGCTCCAGAGAACTGTCTAGCTCTATCCCTCCTTTACACTTTGACACTTTACTCTTGTGAACCCTGGAGAGGCAGAGCAAATATATTTAAATTGCTCCTCTTTAAAAAGCAAAAAACAAAACAAAAAAAAACCTTTACATGGCTTCTGGGAGGAAGAAAAAACTCTTTCCTGGGCAGGATGCAGAAAAGCCCTGGTGATGTGACCCTCGCTGAACACTACAGCCTTGTTTTTCATGTTTCCTTCTCCCTCTCACCTTGAACTCCCCGCTCCAGCGATATTTATAGCTCTTGACTAACGTATTTTCTCTTACCTCACCCTCTCTCATCTTTGCACTGGTTGTTTTTTTAGAAGAAAACACTCTCCCCCTTGCCACCTGGAGGACTCCTGCTCGCCCTTTGATTCTGTGCATTAACCTTTCTTTCTTCTCCAGGGAGTCTTCCTCGAGTTCCAGGTCTAGATGAAATCCTTTTACTCTCTGCACCTAAAACCTTGTTCTCTCCAAGTGTGTTTTCTGAACCAGCAAAACACTGGCATCACTCAATAGCTTATTTGAAATGCAGACTCTCAGGCCCATCCTGGACCACTAAGTCAATATAAGTTATAACAAGGTCCCTGGGTGAATCTTGCACGAATTAATATTTGAGAAGCATTGCTCTAAAAGATCTTTCCATCCTCCTTTATACATACATACACACACGTGCGCACACACGTGCACACACACACACACACACACACACACACACACAATGGTACTGAGGGTTGAACCCAGGGGCATTCTACCTTTGAGCTAAATTCACCTTATTTTGTATTTTTGTTTTGAAACAAGATCTCAATAAATTGCTGAGGGCTTAAGTTGCTGAGGCTGTACTCAAACCTTCCTAAATTTCTGAGGCTAGTTTTAAACCTTCTATCCTCCTATCTCAGCCTCCCAAGTACTGGAATTATAGGCATGCAACATCATGCCCAGCTACCATCCTCTGTTTTACAGCATATCCCTTATGGCATGTCCCCCACAACTGCCTGCTGACCAGTCTTTTCCTCACTAGCTGCTGAGCTGCGCACAAGGAAGGCCTGCTCTGTCTTCTTCTTTTATTCCCGGCCCCCATCACAGAGCCTGACACATAGGTAGCACATTAAATGAATCTATAAGTCAGTTGATGAAGTGAGAGCTCTGTAGGGCTTTTAATATTTGCAATGACTCTGCACTGTTTAGAATATCAGAGACCTTAGAATTCACAGAATTCTGTTGTTTCCAACTGTGGTCTATAGATCCAGAACTTAAGGGATCATTGGGATTGGGGGAGGGCACAGAAGAAGACACCCAGCAGGTGGGGTTCCAGGCCACCCACTCTAGCTTCTACCAGAACCACTCTGTGATCATCTGATCCCCACATTTACAGACTCTTTCTGTCATCCATTTATTAAGCAAGTACCTAATTATTGAGTACCAATTATTGAGCAAGTACCTAACTTGAAAAGATTGTAGAACATAAGGAATCACTAACTAGGCATAACTTACATTGTAGTGGGGAAGACAGGAAACAAAATAAGACATTAAAACTAGTGAGTGTGATGCAGAGTACAGTGGGCAACCCTGCCCTGGTACCCTAGACAGCTCTCTGGAGCCAAATAAAACATGGGGGTGTGATGGAGTCCACAGGCAGAAATTTTAGAGAATTCTCAGAGGAGTAAGATTTATCTAGGAAGAATAATTCCACTGATTTAAATAAAAAAGAACAGCACTGCATTCATCCATCCAGATCATCCTGTAGACAAGGAGACTAGGGGCCAGAAAGGGGCAGGGCCTAGGGTGCACAGGTTGTTTTTTAGTGGGGCCAAGGTGGATTAAGACATGGCTCCCTTGATCCTTGCTGATATGCCAGTGTGGAATGTTGAAGCAATCTCAGATCCCCTTGGGGAGACTAGAAAGATAATCGAAGGAGGAAGCTGGGTGACACGGGTGGGAGATGGCAGGTAGTGGCTGGGGACTGGCTGATGGGTGGCTGGCGGGTTATCACAGTCCATTACTGAGCGGGTTGCTTGCTATACTGGAAGATTTATGTGCTGGAGAGTGATAAAAGTCCTAGCAGGTTGTAAAGACAAAGTCTGGGGTGGAACTCTGGGTTAGCTTCCACCCAAATTCCTCGAGCCCTGTGGGAAAGCCCAATAAAGGAGAATACCTTTCTTGGTCCATAGACAACAGGGCAGCTGAGATGATTCACACAGAGACCTTCATCTGGGGCTCTGTGCTACTCCTGGTCAGCCCACCTTCTTTTAGCTTTTATCTAAAGAATGTCCCTTTCATGTGAAACGGAGAAAGTTAAAGTCCAAGAACCCACAGAACTGATAAGGCCTGCCTTGGGGAGAGATCTCTTTTATCCTTTAACTGAAATCTCATCTCATCTCAACCCTTGAAGCCCTTGAATTCTTGGAAGGTCATTGCAAGTTTTATATGGGCTCCAGGTGAGAGTTCAAGGTAGAAACAGCCTCCCAGACAAACTCAACATAGGAAGACTAGCCTACAGAATGCTTTGGTAGCTGGTAAGGCATGGAGTGCCACCTGCCTTTTTCTCCAATGTCACCAAAGTTGCCTTGGATGAGATCACTCCAACGTCTCTCTGGGATTCTGATCACAGCAGCTGAAGGCCTCCCTGCCTCCGTCTCACCTAAATGCCTCTCCTCCTGGCTCCCAACTATAGCCAGAGAGAATTTTCTCCCTTGAAGATTGGATAATATCACCTCCCTGTGAAAAAAAAACACTTGAAAAGCTGTCCATATCCCTAGAGAGATCATCCAGACTGCTTAACCCTATTTAAAGGACACTCAGGATTAGGCCCCCGCTGACCTCTGCCTTCTTATCTCTTACCACTCCTGCTGTCAGGCACTTTGCTGCAACTACATGGAAATTCTTCAGTTCCTCCAAACACAATACTTACCAAGGTGCAGAAGGAGTTCCTCCAGGGTAGGGGAAAAGGTCTTAGGTGGTACTGAGATGACTACAGACCCAATGTCAAAAAACAATGAATCACATTTGGAAAAGGGGTTAGATTACTGCCTTCATTCTCTTCTCCATGATATTACTTAAAAAAGAATATCTTGGATTGGGGCTTTGTCTTTGAACACTTCTCTTACCAATCTCCCTTTTATAAGGATAATCATGCTGCTTTGGGACCAAATAACATTTTTGTTTTGTTCAGTCTTTGTTGTTCTTTGTTGACGTTTTACCAAAGAGTACACTTGATATTCTATTATGGGATGACATTTTCCCTTTGTAAGATGATGATACAGTGCTTTCTATTCAAATATATTTTCAGTAAGAAAGGAAACTCTCTATTTCCCATCCTTACCCCTGACATGACTTATTTTTTCCCCCTAAGACTGGGGATTGAACTCAGGGGTATTCTACTTCGGAGCTACATCCCTAGTCCTTTTTATGTTTTGTTTGGAAACAGGGTCTTGCTAGGTTGCTGAGGCTGGCCTTGAACCTGCAATCCTCCTGTCTTAGCCTCCCAAGTACTGGGATTACAGGCATGTACCAACACACTCCGTTCTGACATGACTATATTAATAGCCACCCTTATTTATTTGATAGAGCCCATTGTAACCTAAAAAGAAAGAGTCCAGTAAAATCAGTGGGAAGCAGAAGGCTCTGTCCCTCTGTGCACACTTTTACACCCATACCTGGGCCCCAGCTCATCCTCACTCCTCCAGACAAAGTCACCAAACTTTTCATAGTGAGAGTTGTAGTGGTGCTGGACTCGGAACAGCATGGAGGCAGAGACCTCCATGAGTGTGTTGTAGGCAGTTTGCTGCTCCTTCCCGCTCGTGTAACCATTGTACAGGTTGTAGATCTTGTCGGCTATTTCTGAGAGGGAAGAAGTGCAGACACAGGTCACTAGACAGTGGGTAAAAGTGGTAAGAGTAGGGATTGCAACAAGAAAGGCACAGTTGTACAGTTCACTTGCATGTCTTTGTGGATATATAAATCATTCTCTCCTGAATATGTCATTGACTTGTTGTGTTCAGTGTTCTTATCGATGTCTACTCTGGATATGCATTGAGAGAACTGAATTAAAATCTGAATGGAGGGCCGAGGTTGTAGATCAGTGGTAGAGTGCCTACCTAGCATGTGCTGGGCCCCTGGGTTCAGTCGCCAGCTCAGCAAAAACAAAATCAAACCAAAATGAGAACAAAGCAAACAACACAAGACTTGGCACAAAATTAGTATTTATAATTGCAAACTCAATTATCGATATAATTAGTATGCTCATGATTTAACAGAAAATCCCAAACAAATAGAGGCTGAAAGAAATCTACTTGGTGCATTTCGACACCCTCCCTCTGTAATATTTCCAACACATTTCTGTAATCAAGTCTGAAAGGTTCGTGCTCAGAAACCTTTTAACAAAAATCCAGACTCTTTTGCTTACCAACCTGGGACATTCCTACTCTGTCAGTCACTCCCACTGATCATTGTGACTTAAATTCATTATGAGCAGAAGGCACATTCCTTTAGCTTTAAAAGCTCTGATCAAAATCTATATATGTCCTCAAATCATTACTAACAATGGTTGGCCCTACAAGAATCTAGCAGACATAAGGTCAAGATAGAAAAAGTGTACTGTGTACTACTTTCCAGTCTATTTTTTGCTATTCACATTTTAATAAATAATAGCAATAATAATCAAAATATAAAAATACCTCAAATCCTCTCACTTTTGAGGCTCAGTAGTTCACGGTCACCCATGTCTAGTAGCACAGAAAATACTCATCACCAAGCTTCGTGCTGAGCCATTTGTGGGCCTGTCTGCCTCTCAATAGTCTAAACGTAGAAGCTATATCTACACAGTGCCTACCTAGATGGTAAATCTGATCAATGGGTTACAGCTCTTTAGTTGTTTCTGCCTAAACTTCATGGACTGGGAATAGCAAAAAAGTTTAATCTTGCATGTTAAGGATGCTTTAAGCTCATGATCCTGAGGCCACTACTGGGTAGATGGCACAGCGTGCTGTGATCAGCTGATGACATCTGCCATGGACACAAAAAGGGAAATGGCCATCTAGGTGTCACCAATTTGCCAACTCTAGCCTAGACTTCAGCAGAAGAAAGGGACTGGTCCCTAAGTAGGCCAGGCTGAAGGACTCTCGCCCTCTACCATCCCTTGCCTAGTCATCAGAACATGGATGAACTCTATAAAAGAAGACCAAGTGTTTCCATGGGCACAGATATTGCTAGTCAATCTCAAATTTTCCCTTCATGGCTCTGATTAATTCAGTCCATATTCCTCCTGCTCCTTTAGTTCTTTTACTTTCTTCTCTCTGCCAGTGTATGTGTGTGTGTGTGTGTGTGTGTGTGTGTGTGTGTGTGTGTGTGTGTGTATTGGGTAGTGACTGTTGGATGTGGTACTTATAAGTGGGAAAATGTGAATCCTACCTGGGAAATGGAGGAATGGGTCACCTACCTTCTGCCTTGTTGTCATCCACCAGTGGACAGGCTGTCCTCAGGGTCACTGTGCTGAGTTCTGAGTGCCTTCCCCGGGTATCCACAGCATACAGAGTGAACCTGCAGCACAGGAAGAAAACTGAGCGCCAGGCTGAGACTTCACAGAAGGGCCTGGAAGTTGCAGGAAGGATCACAAAAGCACTACACAGGAGTAGTGATCCAAAGAACTCAGGAGAAAAAAAATTAAGAATGGTAATTATAAAACATTTATTGAGCATTGAATACCTGCTAGGCACTTTCTACTTAATCCCCTAACTTGCAATTAAACAAATTTAAAAGTCAAGGACATATTATCACCCATGTCTCACCAATGAGGATACTGTGTATTTTTCCTGTTTTCTTAGTTACTGGAAGGCAGAAGAGGGGTTTGAATTCAAGCAATCTGAGTCCAGGACCTGAGAAATAAACCCAAACCTATCCTGTTTATTGAAGATGCTCATTTATATGTTCACCCATTCACTATGTGCCAGGAATTATTTTAGGTGCTACGGTTATAAAGATAAACAAGAGAGTCAAGGTTCCTGCTTGCATAAGGCTAAACAAAAAATAAAAAGAAAAGAGATTGGTAATATCACAGGCTATGAAGAGATGAATGTGGGAGTGTGGGATGCTTGTGTTTCAGACGGGGTAGCTCATGAGGAGAGTTTGAGCTGAGACTGGAATAAAAGAAAGAACTGGCTCACGGAAGGAAGATCAATCCAGGCAGAAAGATCAATAAGTGCAAAGGCCCTGAGGAGAGGAGCCCAGACTGTCGGAAGACAGTGGCATGGCTAGAGCAAAGGGAGATGAAGTGGGAGGTTGGAGAGGGCCTTGTGGGCCATGACAGAGCGTCTAGGAGTTAATCTAGCTACAAGACATGTCCCTACCTTCCCATGATGTCATTGGACACTCCAAGTTTGTGTTCATGGTAGAAAACATTGCCTGGGTGGCCTTAGAAGGGGAAGAATTGGTAAATGCAGACCTGGTGGATCAGGTCTTACCTAGAGCAGATTTTTTTCCCCTGAAGAAGTCACTGTCTATCTCAGGGAGATTCTGTGACTCTTTGTATCTCCAGATCTCTGAGTTCTGTAGTTTACACAAAATCTAAAGTGGGAGTGGAGATACTTTCTGGAGGAGGTAAGATGTAGAGGTCAGGAAAGGTCTAAATGGAAGGACTGTGCATCTGACTGGCCTGTTCTTGTCATGCATCCTTTTTCACCAAGTTTTAAGGATGGAAACAATGTTGTAGAGTGGATAGTGGGTTCCCTAGGTTCAGTGGAAGAGCCCAGGGTCCTAATAGTCCTATTTCTTTGCCTCCTTCAACACTTCAACTTATTTCATGCTATAAAATGGGTATAACGTTATAATTGCCAAGTTTTGGAATGGTAATCCCTGACTGACCTCACTTTTTAGGCATTTGATGAATATGAGTCGATTGTATGAATTCCTCGGAGTGTGCTTAAGATCTTAATGTGCATCAGGCCCTGTGCTAAGCAGTTTTACCCACATTATCACAATTAATTCCCCCAGGCAATCCTACGAGATAAGTACTATTTCTCTGTTTTACATCTGAGGCTCAGAGAAAGAAAGCAGCTTATCCAGAATCATACAGTAGTACTTAGGACAGGCAATTTAAGGCAAAGCTTGTCTGACTTCAGTGCCCATGCATCTGACCACTGCCAGATACTTTCTTCTGGCCACAGGTCCATAGGTATCAACTCTGTACAAACACAATTTCATTAGCTACACTTGCTGGATTCCAACTGTATTGAGGCTGTGCCACCTCACATCTCTTTCTAATCTTATGAAACCATTTTAACACATTCACCCTCATTATTTACGTTGTTCAGGAGAAGAAAGTGAAGGTAAAAAAATTAAGCAATTTTTTTCCAAAGTCACAGATTCAGAAAATGAAAAAGCTAAGCCTATGATTCATCTTGCTCTAAAACTAGTACTTCTTGCTTTCTGCTGCCATTTTCCTGCTACAGTTCTATTACTCAATAGCTTGGAGGGTCTAACAATGCGACCTGGGGCCCCCTAGCTTCAATACCCTGTAACCTTATGCCTCAAAGATTGTTTTTATAGAAGATTCCGTGAATCCAAACTTCTTAGTACAACAGATGGAGGGGCAATAGAGGGAGGATCCAGGTCTTAGAGATGGCCTGACTTGGGTTCGTGTTGCAATTTTTCTCACTCGTTGAGCCAGTTGCACCTCTCTGAGCTCACTTCACCTCTCTGTACCAGGCATCTGTGACAGGGAGACTGTCACTCATGTCACAGGTTCAGTGCGGATGGGTATGATAGGCATGTGTTCTCTTAAGTGAGTTATTATTGGTAAGCCAGGGAATCGAATCACAAAGAAACCCTTGCATGTGAGCGTAGGCAAGGGGCAAAGTAAGGAGGTAAGAACAGCATCATGTAGGGTTGTGGGAGCACTTACCATTCACACGCCAACTCATCTAGAAGGTGACAGAGGCCAGATTCCAATCCTAGCTTGCAGGTGCAGTGGGTATCATTCTCATGCAACACAGCACAAGGCCTGTAATGGGCGCTCAATACATACTTGTGCAAATGAAAGGATCTGAGCATACTCTATCTCATTCCTCAACTTCAGCTTCTCCATTAATATAACGAGGATCATTTTACAGACAGGGCATGGCTATCTCAAGGATTACATGGAGTGAAGCATAAGGATGTGGCTTATAGTTGCAGATTTTTATAAAGACCATACAGAGAGCACTGATTTGTGCAAGAATGCACTTTTAAAAAAAATGCTTGCTTGGAATGTGAATAGAAGTTAGAATTCAACTGAGGGGCACATGGAAGGCTTGTAGGGCATGGGATATGCGGATGGAACCTTATGGCATGAGAGCTCAGATGATGTTTAACACTGCATTCCCATCAGCCACTTCGGTTTCTGTGGTGCTTCTGCAACACATGTCCTCCATCACAGGACCCAGGACCAGCTCCATGCTACACCAAGCAGCATGAATACCACCATGCTGGGGAAGAAGTAATCTTAGGCTTCTACGTTATAAAACCTGCGTAGAATTCTTGCTTTCTCCAATTGCAGGCTGAGCATTTTTCAAGAAGTCAGTTTAGCTTTTCTGAGGCTCACTCTTCTCACTATAACACAGGGCAAAATTAGCCCTATCTCACAAGAGAATGAAGACTTAGTGATACAATCACCATCACCATAGGCCTGGTTCAATCTTTGTTCCTTAAAAAGTAACTTCTACTTTTCTTATTGTAATAAGCAGATGTGTCAGTGGAGGCCTCAGGCCACCTTGCCTGGGGTAGAAGGTGGAGGAGAAAAAGGAAGATGTCAACTTCACAGGCCCGGGTCAAAAGTCACAAGGCCATGCACTTTCAGTCTGTCTCAGCTGTAATTGTAGAACTGTTTCAGAGACACATCTGAAAGCTGTTAGAGAATGGGGCTGGGCCTAGAGGGGCTCTTTGTGAGGGGGAGAAGGTGGTGGTCCTTGCGTTGATATGGAGAAGGATGGAGAGAGAGAGAGAGAGAGAGAGAGAGAGAGAGAGAGAGAGAGAGAGAGAGAGAGAGAGTCTGAGATACAGATATATACCAATATACATAAAAATCCATACAGAAGAGCACCAGATGGGGCAGGGTTGGGAGGACAAACAGAGAGAGAGTGAGTGGGGCGGATATGAAGGAAAGCAAGGGAAGGGAAGGGAAAGGAAGGGAAGGAAAGAAGCTGTCAGATCTGTGTTTCCCATGGAATTGAAAAGGGTGTCAGCTCCTCTCTGAAGCAAACTGAGGTTCAGTGATAATGAGAACAAAAACTCTTGAGTGTTTGCCCAAATTTGAATCCTCATTTCATGGATACACTTTTCCCAGAAGGAAAAGTGACTTGCACACAGACTCACTTCCAGTAAATTCTGTGAAGACACCAACCTTCCTAGCTCCTCTTCCAGTGCTCTCTGTGTATATCTGTATATCTCCTCATCATGCCTCTTATACAGCTGGCTGATCGAGGTCCATATCTACTTCTAGGAAGCTTTTCCTATAAAGAGGTGCCTCTAAGCATAAAGTTGGATGGATGTTTTAGGAATCTGAAGCTCTAGGCCTAAACCATTGCAATTCCACCCCTGTTTCAGAGGAAAAGGCATAGACCAAGGTGGCCAAGAGCCTGAGCACAAGCCCCAGCGTTTCCACAGACTGTGTGGTATGAGATCTTACGTAGCTAATGTAGTAAGGTCTTGGTGTATTGGGAAGTTGAAGTGAAAAACAAAAACGAAACAGCAAAACACTGTGCAGGGAAATGCCTTGGGATGGCTGTGCAAATGCCTTTTCAGCGTTTCCTCTTCCTCCTCAGGACACGGTCATCCTCATGGGCCGCACCCACCCCAGCACAGTCATTCTCAGGATGAACTCCTTACCTTGGAGCCCCCTGTGCAGCTCCTTGAGGTCCATTCATTCAACTGACTCTGTCACTGAGTCCCAGATAAGCTCTGGCCAAAGGTTCAGGCTTGTAGCCAATTTTTGCTTCCCAGTCTGTCTCATAGTCAAGGTGTATTTAACCTCTGATGGTTTGGGAACACAGATCTACCTCTCTAGCTCTGCACCTGCTGAATCTTTGGGCTAGCTCTCTTTCCCCTTCTTCAGTTGGCCCCTCCACCTTGTGCTTGGAGCATCCTTCAGACCTCATCTTCCCTGGGAGGCCTTTGTGACCCTTTGAAGACCTGTCTAGCCCTTCTCTCCATGCTGCACAAGTTGCACAGCTAGGTCAGTGCCCACTCACTTCTCTCTTGCTCCTGTAAGTCTGTGAGTGACTTCAGGACCAGAATATGGCTCTTCCCACCTCTAAACACCTGCCCCTGGTATATCAATACTCTGAAAATACTGGCCAGAATGAGTGACAGATAACTCAATCGTTTCACCAGGTTCATTCCATTTTCTAGAAATAAATGTTTCGCTCTGTAAAATGAACAAAAGAATGAATAGATGGAAAGGTTATAAGAGGGGCTGGGAATTCACTGCAAGGCAAAAGGCATAGTCTGGAATCAGTGAATTTGCTTTCAAATCTGGATTCTTTTTTTTTTTTTTTTCTCCTGTATGAGGCTTTATCTCAGTTTACTCGCTTGTAAAATGGAAATCACAATATTAAAACCCACCATGAGCCAGGTGTGGTGTCACATGCTTGTAATCCCAGCATTTGGGAGGCTGAGACCGGAGGATCCGGGTTCACGGCCAGCCTCAGCTACCTGGTGAGGCACTCCGCAACTTAGTGAGACCCTGTTTCAAAATAAAGAATAAAAAAAAAAACAAAACAGGGCTGGGGTTATAGCTCGGAGGTAGATGCCCCTGAGTTCAATCCCCAGTACCCCCCAAAAAATTAATAAAAAAAATAAAACCCACCATGTAGGACAGTTTGGGAAATAAAATGAGGTGTAGTGGAAAGCACCCAGCATGATGACTGACATGTGCTAAGCAATCAGTGAGACAGAGGTTGGTCTTATTATTGTTGGTACTATTATGCTACTGCCCTCGGGTCTGACTTCACCCCCACCTGGAGCAAGCAGCCCCAGTGGAGAGCAGAGGGGGGTGAGCGGGAGGGGAGCCATTGCTGGTCCCATTCAAGACCCCCAGACCTCCTCGAAACAGGGGTGAGAGAATGAAACCGAGAAGTTAATTGGCAGTGAGAGCTTCTCACAGATCTGACAGGGGGTTAGAACAGGGACAGAGCCCCAGAGGCCCACGTCAGGCCCAGGTCCCTGAGAGCACAGGAGAATGCGTTTGAAGTCTTCAGGCCAACGCCTGCTCTTCCCCAGCCGCCACATGATTTAGGCATTCTGGGGAGGCCAAAGTCTCCTCGCTGATTTGAAGGGAAGCAGATGTTTCCAGGCCAGAGGCCCTGGTCTTGTAAAATGTTCCTTCCCCACACACAGCTCTGGAAAATGACTTCCCCTCAGCTCACGCCTGCCCCTCCACCTCCATCACCATTGCTCCCCTCCCGGACTCTCTGGCACAGGGTGGCAGTCAGGGATGGAGGGAAAAAACACCACATCCCAGTGTCAGATCTGCGTCTGAGCAGCTGGATGTCCAGGGACTCCTCAACTTACTGCTGTTTTGTGTCTGTCTCCTGTCTCTGTGGTGGGGAATTGGACCCAGACCACCTCTGAGGGGTGGGCTAGGTGTCATATTCTAGGGACATTCTCCATTGGAGTCTGGAAAAGAGCATGGTTTGTAAGTCAAATTGCCTTGGGTATCAGACTGCACTGTACCAGCTACTGGGGAAGCAGCAACTGAACCAATAAGCCTGTTTCTGTATCTATACGATGGGGACAAGTGATTTAATTCTCATGAGCTTGTGAGAATTAAATCAGAATTTAATATCGCTACTCATATTTTAGTCTTCTTCTGAAAATGAAAAAAAAATCAAATATCATACCTCTTCTCTTCTACTACTTATAACGCCCAGACTGTCTGGACCCAGAGTTAAGTAGGTGACAATGCTTATAATCAGCTATTAGTTGCAATAATGCTAGATACTCTGTAGTCTAAGGACACAGGTCCTTAACTCAGTTCTACTCAAATAGTGGAAAGAGCACTCTCACTCACAAATTGAGACAGCAAGGGCAAGGTATAGAGCAGGCACCAGAATCTGAGTACTAGAATTCAAATAATGATTCTACAACCTACTGCTTTTATTACCTTAGGCAAGTGAATTAACTTCTCTGTTCTTGTCTTCAAAGTATGTATAATATTACCTGCTTCCAAAGGATGCTGGAGGAATAATGTACTTGAAACAGTGCTTGGCACATGGTAGGTGCTAAGTAAGCACTAATTGTTATTCCACGTAGTGCTTAAATGACTAATCTCTTCTTTAATGGACTTAAAGCAAGCCCCCTCCCAGTTCTTTGATTTCACCCTGCACATGGGGTGGGCTCTTGAGTGTTTTAACTAGCAAAGCACAGAGGATACTGTGGGACTTCCTAGTCTGGGCCATACAAAGCTTGCACTGCATCCCCCACTTGGCTTGTGGAAACCTTCTGGCTTGGAACCACGAGCCTCCAATAGGAAATGTGAGTACTCAGAGGCCATTGTGATAGAGGAAGCCAAGCTGCATGGAGAGGTATGTGTAGGAGCTTCAGCAGTCCCAGTGCCTGGGCTCCTGATAGATGAGTGACAGAAACGCAAACAGTTTCAGTCCGAGGAAAGTGTCTCAAATCTCCCCAGGTTTGAGTCTTTGCAGTTGAGGTCCCACACTTCATGGAATAAAGGCAGTCCAACCTGCTGTGTCTGGTCTGAATTTTTGAACCACAGAATCTATGAGTGGAACACATGGTTATTTAAAGCTGCTAAGTGTGGGGGTCACTTGTTATGTCATCAACAAGTGACTCTAACAACTTCTAAGCACCGAGAGCAGGGTCAGCAAGCTACAGCCCATGGGCCAAACCTGGCCTGCTGCCTGTTTTTGTAAATAAAGTTTTAATGGAAAACAGCCACGCTCTCTTTGTGATTGTTTTTTAATGTATTTGCTATGGCTGCTTTCACATTGGTGCGACGGTGAGAGAGACCAGAGGGCCCCTAAAGCCTGAAATCCTTATGTCTCGATCTCTAGAGGAAAGTGTGCAGCCTGCAATATAGAGCTACAGCAGTATTTAAGGAGATGGCTTTTGCTTGTTTCATTTGCTCTCAGGGTGAGAACTCATGTACATTGTACACATTGGGTCAGGGAGTTCAGGTGATTGGTCCAATGCCATAGTTCTTCTGGCCCTGGATCTGACACCAAAACTAACTGATGATGGAGATCTAGCCCCTTAGTTTGGGTATTGACACTGAATAAGCAGTGTGTCCTCAGATGAATCCCACTGTGTTCTGCCCTCCATTTCCCAGCCTGGGACATGAAGACATTGGGCAAGGTGGTCCATTGTGGCTGCCAGAATTCAGATGTCCAGTTTCCCCCAGCTAGGTGCTGATTACCAGGTCCTTTTAGTCCAGGAACATCAAAGCCAGCTTTGAGAAGAAGCAAGCAAGATCTGATACAGAATCCTGCTCTGGTCTCTGTGCTGTCCAACCACCCCTAGCAGCAGAAATCAACTTTTCTACCTCCTCATCTCCTCATGTGGGCTGAAAATCCACATTTTCTGCCAATGTAAGTATTTAATTTTAGTGCCCAGCCCAGAGATACTGTCACAGTAGTAGGTCTTCTAGAAAGGTTTCTACTTTCAACACCACCCAGTCTGAGGGATGATTGGCCCTGGATGGAGCAGAAGTGAGGCCAGATGTGGTTGTCTCTAAACACCAGCTCCCCACATTGGTACTCTCTTCAGCCCCTCCAGCTGCATGAGCTCACAGGCAAAGCATCAGGGTAGTGGGGAGCTGGCAGGGAGCGCCCTGGGAGAAGGCCAACTCTGGAGACCTGTGCTCAGCCAGAGGTGATGGAAATTTAGAACCAATTCAGCGATCACTGCTCTGCCTGCACGGCCCCCAAATTCAATGCCATGTGCACATCAGCCTAAAATTCACAGAGCCTTGAACACTGGAACTCATAAATAAACAATTACAGTATAGACATGTAAAACTGAATAAATAAAAATTGATTTACAGCTAAGTCATGTTGAGTTATCTTCAATACCTGATTGAACAGCAATCCCCACTCTGTGTGTGTGTCTCTACCAGTGGAACACTTACTAGATACCAGACACTCTGCTAAACAGGGGAGAATAACACATAAAAATAAAAAGAAGACTCCTTGATTTCATGGAGCTCTTAATACAGCAGAGAGGTAGCCAGATGAACAAAAAATGGGATACAATGCCACAAGCTCTTCAATAAAAATGTATTCTTGGCCTTTCATTTACTTCAAGCATTTCCCTTCTTCCTTCTTGCAAAACATTGAACTAAGCTTTGTATATGAGTCCCTGGGCTATTTTGAAGTACATCCTACCTTGATGGGCTCTCCCTCAGCTGCTCACTGGGGTTGCCAACCACCTACAGAATTCATACTTTCTCTTATGAAAAACTGATGATGATTCTTGCTTTCCCATCTGGAAATCCTCTGAAAAGTGAATTAGCCAGTGAACTTGGATATACGAATACTATGCAAATGGTCTGTCTGAGTTCATTCATTCACTCTTCAAATAAGTTGACTCCTCTTACAAGAAAACTTCAGGCTGTTTGTTACTTGGCTTGCCTTCATCAGGAGTCATTATCCTTGACCTTCCTTTTCTTCCCCTTCCTGCTCTTCTTTTCCTTCTCTTCCTTTTTTTCTCCAAGGGGTGGATTAAATAATAAAACATAGCTGGACTGACCATTGTTCTTAGTTGGAAGATGTTCATCAGTTAGTAGATTGTTTTAAGGTAAAGTAGACACATATGAACTTTGTCTCCAGATAAAAAATTGAGCACAGAATGTCCAATTGTTCCCCTCCAACTTGTATTACTTGGATCTTTAATGTCCATTGTGGAATTTTAAAAAATATCTTTATTGTATACTGGACAGCATCTCTGAAACCCAGACATAATTTTTAAACAACTTAAGTTATAGGAATGATTGTGTACCAGGTGTGGTGGCATGGACCTGCAATACCAGCTACTTGTGAGGCTGAAGCAATGGATTACAAGTCTGAGACCAACCTGTGCAACTTAGTGAGATCCTGTCTTAAAATAAAATGAAAAAGATCTGGGATGTAGCTCAGTGTGAGCGTCTATGCCTAGAATGCATGCGGCCCTAGGTTTAGTACCTAATATAAGGAAGAAAGAGAGGAAGAAAGAAGGAAAAAAAGAAAAGAAAAAGGAAATATTGAATTGAGAGATAAAGAGCATGATTTGTAGGATTTGCCTTGCCATTAACTAGCTATGTGGCTTTGGTGACATTATTATTACTTCTATAATTATTTTATGGTACTAGGGATTGAACCCTAGGGAGGACTACCACTGAGCTACATCTCTGGTTCTTTTTATTATTATTTTTTTATTTTGAAACAGAGTCTTAATAAATTACCATGTACTGAGCCTCAAATCTACAATTCTCCTGTCTCTGCCTCCTAAACACTGGGATTATGGTCCTGCACTCCCATAACCAACTGGTCAGATTACTTGACCTCCACGTGTCTCAGTTACCTATTAATAACCCCATAGCAATGTTGTGAGAACCAAATAGTTATTTTGGATGTGAGAATGCTTCAGAGATTCCACGTATTTCCTGGATACCTACTTTGTACAGAAATAGTGCTGGGAACTTTTACAGTTTCTTTTTTTCTCTTTACAACTGCCTAAGGGGTGTGTATGATTAAATTTGTTTTACAGGGAGACACATGAGCTGTGGAAATTTGAATTGACTTTCCCAAGGCTGCACAGATAGTAGCGGTAGTAGTTCAGCAGGCCCAAGAAAGGTCTATTCACTCAAATCCCAATGCTATTTTGAAATTGACAAAATGATTAAGCAACTTAGTAAGACCCTGTTTCAAAATAAAGAATAAAAAATAGGACTGGAGGTGAAGCTCGGAGGTAGAATGCCCCTGGGTTCAATCTCCAATACCAAAAAAAAAAAAAAAAAAAAAAAAAAAAAAAAAAAAAAAAAAAAAAAAAAAAAAAAAAAA
>PVLC010005342.1:0-77242 GCA_004027655.1 Graphiurus murinus | reverse complement strand
CGCGGCCAGCCTCAGCTACCTAGTGAGGCACTCCGCAACTTAGTGAGACCCTGTTTCAAAATAAAGAATAAAAAATAGGGCTGGGGGTGTAGCTCGGAGGTAGAATGCCCCTGAGTTCAATCCCCAGTACCGCAAAAAAAAAAAAAAAAAAAAAAAAAAAAAAAAAAAAAAAAAAAAAAAAAAAAAAAAAAAAAAAAAATAGGGCTGGGGGTATAGCTTGAAGGTAGAATGCCCCTGAGTTCAATCCCCAGTACCACAAAAAAAAAAAAAAAGTGAATATTTATATACAAGTGTATTGAAAGCAAAAGCACAGAAAAATATGTAGTGTGCAAACAAAGACCATAATAGGAAAGCATGAGTGCTACGCTAATGTACAAAATAGACTTTTAAAAACATGTAGCCGGACATGGTGGCGCCCGCTTGTAATCCCAGTACTTGGGAGGCTGAGACAGGAGGATCCAGGTTCACATCCAGCCTCAGCTACTTAGTGAGGCTCTCTGCAACTTAGTGAGACCCTGTTTCAAATAAAAGAATAAAATATAGGGCTGGGGATGTAGCTTGGGGGTAGAATGCCCCTGGGTTCCATCCCCAGTACCGAAAAAAAAATGATAATAGGGCAATACATTAAGAAGATATAACAATTATAAACTATATGCACCTAACCACAAAGCCCTGAAATACATAGAGCAAAACACTGACAGAATTGAAGGGATAAACACAAATTCTAATAATAATAGAGACTTCAATATCTTACTTTTAATAATACATTAGGAAAACTAGGTAGAGGTTAACAAAGAAATAGAAGACTTGAGCAAGCCCCCTCACCCCCCCCAAAAAAACTAGACTTAACAGACATTTATAGAATAGTCCACCTAACAACAGAATATACATTATTTCCAAATGCATATTGAACATTATTTAAGATAGAACATATTCTAGGCCATCAAATAAATTTAACAAATACAAAAAAACCCACAAAATATATTATCTGACCACAATGGAATGAAATTAGAAGTTGGAAATCAATAAGAGAAATAACTTGAACTCACAAATATGTAAAAATCAAACAACATACTCCCTAAATAACCAGTGGATCAATGAAAAATTACAGTGGAAACTAAACGATATTTTGAGGTGAATGAAAATGAGGGCACACTGTACCAAAACATAGAGAATGCAGATAAAGCTATCCTTAAGGAAAAATGTATCGCTTCAAACACATGCTAAAAAAAGGAAAAGGATTTCAAATCAATAATCACATTAAGACACTGGGAAAAAGAGGAACAAAACCTAAAATGAGTGGAAGAAAGGAAAAAAAATTAGTGTAGAAATGAATTAAAGAACAGAAAAATAACAAAACAAAAAGTTAACCATGTGAAGAGATTGACACAGCTCTAGCTAGATTGGTCAAGAAAAAAAAAAGACTCAAGTTACTAAAATAAGGAATGAAAGAGGAAGAATTATTACTGACATTATAGAAATGAAAAGAATTGGAAATGAACACTAGGGAAAATTATTTGCCATTAAGTTAGATAACTTATGTGAAATCAGTATACTCCTAGAAAGATACAGACTACCCAAACTGAATACCCAACAGTTAACATCATATCTCATTGTGAAAGGCAGTGATTAAGAGCAAGACAAAATATCTTCTTGCCACCTATCTCATCTTTAACATTGTACGGGGATGATAGCTGGGGTATTTACCCAAGAAAATGAAATAAAAGGCATCCATATTGGAAGGGAAGAAGTAAAACTATGTATATGCAAATGACATGATCTGGTATTTGGAAATATCCTAAGTAATCTACTAAAGAAACTATTAGAACTAATAAACAAGTTCAATGAGGTGGAAGGATATAAGACCAGTGAGCGAAAATCTATTGAACAAACCAAAAATGAAATTAAAACAGCTTTATTTACCATAGCATCAAAAAGGGTAAAATACTTAGGAATAAGAATTTCAAAACTCATACTCTGAAAACTACTAGAAGATTTCAATAAATGGAGAGACACAAATGTGGAGAGGGAGAAAGGGAATCGGGGGTTAACTGAACTGTAACTAAAATATTCTGGATTGTGGTTAAAAAAAAGAAAAGAAAAAAACATCATGTTCCGTGATACACACCTGTAATCCTAGTACTTGGGAGGCTGAGAGAGAATAGAAGGTTTATGGCCAGCCTCAGGAACATAGAGAGGCCCTCAACAACTTAGCAAAACCCTGTTTCAAAATAAAATAGAGCTGGGGTTATAGCTCAGAGATTGAATTCCTCTGGCTTCAATCCCCAGTAACAAAACAAAGCAAAAACCCCACAATGCAAAAGCATTGAATTATATGCCTCCAATGGCTGTGCTATGACATATGAGTTGTATCTCTATAAAGCTATTTTAAAATCCCAAAATATCCATCTTCCTGACTGCAGGCTCTTGGCGCTCTAAGGGGGTTTCTCTGAGGTCAGACACTCGCCAACCCATCCCCACCCAGAGCCCAGGGGATCTCAGGACAGTCAGGAGCCTGAGCTGGAAGGAGATAAGTGTCCTGCCCCAAGCAAGCATCGGTGGGCCTTATTTTAATGGCCACTCTTAGCATACCTGGGCTACCTCCTTCATGCTCTTCTGCTACAAGATGCAGGTACCCTCCCTGTTCCTCTGGTTGGGATTCTCAGCACAGAGGCTCCAGTGCGGTCAGCTGCCCTCCCCTTGGCCCTGTTTGAGCAGCACTTTCCCCTTGGCTGCCTCCCGGGCCTCCATACCCTTCCCCTGGAGGGGGCTTTTGGTAGGATTCGTGCCCAACAGACCTGCCATTTTCTAAACACTGGCATCCTCCCCTGATGCCAACTATTATCCTGTGGCCTCACAGAAAAGCCATTGCTTAGCATCATATTGGAAATACCATCCAGGTAGGGAGATTGGGCTTGAAATTGGGAGGCAGGACTCCCGACTGCTGCTTTCCATGGTCTCTGTGCCTCTCATTGGTGGGGGACAGAGAAGGGGCTGCCTATCTCTGTGCAGTAGTTTGTGCATCCATAACATGAAGAGAGTGACAGTCCTGCGTGGTGAGCCATCTGTCTATTTACTTGGTCATTTCTTTGTAATTTTTATACCCTACACTTCTATGTTTCCAACGGATCTGACAATGGCTACTTAACTTTGTCCCTACCTTACCTCCCTCGCAGAGTTTAGTCCTGGACAAGGTGAGAAAGGACTTTTATACTGAAAAGGGAGGTTGGTCTTGGATGAGGGGTCCCCACCCTAGGGGTCCTTCTGGACGATGCAGACCCACCTGTCTTCCCAGTGGCCCCCAGCTTGTCCCTGGGGTTAGCATCCCTCGGGGTCACTACCCGGACTTGCTCACCCCAGTCATTCTATCTACAAAAGAACCATCTCTCCCACAGGATGGCCTGTAGCAAGTTTAGAGGGAGAAAGGATTCCATTGGTCACATCGGGGGGAGTGCTGGATCAGACAAAGCCCCGTGGAGCTCAGCTCTCGATGACCTCTCATAAATGCATTTTGTGGAGAGGGGACAGTACTGGGGATTGAACCCACAGACATTCTACCTCTGAGCTATACCTCCAGCCCTTTTTTATTTTCTATTTTTTGAAACAAGGTCTCCCTAGGTGGCTGAGTATCTCACTACATTGCTGAGGCTGTCCTTGAACCTGCGATCCTGCTATCTTAGCCTCCCAAGTACTGGGATTACAGGCATTGGCACAGCTCCATCGGTGTATTTTTGATGTGTCGTTGTATGCTGTCATTTGCTATGGAATAGCATGACTATGCTATTTCTCAGGATAATTTCCAGCTTGGAAGCTACCCTTCCTGGGGCTTCTGCAGGAAAGGGTGTTCCTAGAAATAGGCTCAAGAGGTCACCAACTTGCAAGGGGCACTTCTTGGGGTGACCTCATATCTCTACCAAAAAAGTAAACTCAGTTAACCTCTCCTTCCCTTTGACCTTTCAATAGTCAATTGTGTATAATGGTAGGGAAGGTGACCACCCACTAAGCCAGTGGTGTTGCTACCAGTGCATCACCTGTCCATACCTGCTCTCCAGCCATGCCCATAGCATGGTATTGCACGGAGGTGGCCCAGACACCACCAGCCTCTAAAGCACATGGGGTCTTTAGTGAAGCAAGATATTAGGTTCAAGAAACCTGTGCGTTAGGGTGTTTGATCCCAGGATGAAGAAACTAGATCATAAGATGTACCAGAAAGAAAAGAGTCTATGGACCATAGTCTATCCACTGCTTTGTGGATGGGGACCTGGGTTGATTCAAGTTTGGGCTTCTTATGAATAGCATCATCCCCAAAGAGATGCTGAAAGCATGTCTAAGAGAGGAGATCTCGGGGCCAGCTGCAGCAGACAGGCCCAGCAGCAATGCGGGCAATGCCGCAGTGCTCCTAGGGCTGCTCTGCTCAAATCCTGGTCCCTGTGAGGTCTGCTCAGTCTGGCTTGGCTCATGTGCCTTCCTATTGGCCAACATCCGGGGATCTGGTATAGATGCCCAAAGGAAAACCAGGGGTTCTCCCCAAAAAAGGGGAGAACCGGGCAGGCAACAGCAGCAGATTGACCCCATGGAGAGACAAAGTTGTCACGATCATCACGACACTAAGAAATGAAGACCGTCCAGCTAGGATGAGCCGGCAAGTCTGTTAGCAGGAGGGCTACTGTACTGGAAAATTCCTGTGTATGGGTTAGAAAGGCAGCCCGCCCGGAATGTTACTCTTGGATGAGAACTTTCAACATCAGCAGCTGTACAACTCTCTCAAAGCATGAGAGTTTTGTTTCCAAACTCTTTGTAACTGGGTGTGGTGCAACCTGCTAGCAAACCCAGTCTACTCCAGGGTTATTTAAACCCTCACATTGCACTGATGCAAGATCCAGTTCCCAGACTGTAACTCAGTCGGGTGTGTTGCCTGAAAAAAACAGAGGGGTCCCCAGGACACATCAACAAACCCTATTCACTTGCCCCTCTGCTTGCCTAGTGAGAATTTAGTTTGCTACCATAAGTCCCAGAGAAACCTTTTTTTTTCTTTCAATAGTATATTTAAAAATGGATTTGTTGTAAAAGTAGAGAATCTTCAAACTCAGAAGTTGTGTTCTTATTTTGTAATTTGTTGGTGCAATGTAATCATATAATGAGATTCAAAGTGATACAGACAAGATGCCAGAAATCCAAAGGCTATTGAAGTGGACAGTCCATTCCTGCCCACGGACATAAGGAGAAAAGGGAAGAAGCAATGTGAGCGATCTCTTGGGTTAGGGAACCCCACAACCCCTTTGGGGTGTCAGTGAATTCACCTCATTTTACGCATGAACACTTCAAAATGCTCCGTCACGAAGTAACTTCTCCAGACTCATCCTGGTAGCAGAGCTCAAACCAAGTCTCTTCTACTTTAAATCTTACATACTTTCTGCTAATCTGATTCTCATTTTAAAACAGCATAACCTTCTTCTACTGTGGCAGGAAAAGGAGCCCTTTTTGACCAACGAGAGATTCTAAAGCAGGTCAAGACCGGTCAGCAGATGGTGCCCTGGTAGCCTTTAGATCACAGGGAGATAAGAAAAAGCTAGGGTGGCTTCCTTCATCTGGAAGATAAAAATGCAGCCAGAGGTTCAAAGTTGCAAAGTTAAACTGTTATAGATTTGATCTTAAATGTTCTCCAGAAGAAGTGCATGTGTTCAAGGCCTGGTTCCTGGCTGTGGGAGGTGGACCTCGGGGAGGAAGTTAGATCATTGAAAGCATGCCCTTACCTCTCCCTCTCTCTCTTTCTGCTTCTTGGCTGGTGAGGAGAGCGGCTTCTTCCACCATGCACCCTCTCCACGGCGTTCTGCCTCACCACAGGCCCAAAGGCAATAGGGCCAAGTGACCATGGATTGAAACCCCTGAAACTGACAGCCAAAATAAACCTTTCTTTCTCGTAAGTTATCTCAGGTGTTTTGTCACAGTGACAGTAACTAACGCATAAACACTAGAGCAAGTTCTCAGAATGCTAGAGTCGGTTCATTTTCTGGCTCTTTCTTAGTGTTATCTGGACCCAGGCTGGAAAAGAAACATGCATTCAGGGCCTGAAATCATCCAAAATGAGGGTTTGAAATAAGAATGTGGTTTCCCAGGAGACTTGGGGTGGGGGCAACATAGGTTCTGGTGGGGCTCCATTCTGTGACCTTCTATGCCCATCATTAGCTGGCCTCGGGCTCAGAGGGGCTGGCAGGGACCCCACAGTCTCTCACACAGACCCCAAGTGACCAGTGCGATCACGGATCACTTCCAGGGCCAGGGAAGTGAGCGGTACAATCTGTGGCCCAGGTCTGGGATATTCTGGGTAAGGCGCTCAGCCTGCCCATTCAGGGATCAAACCCATAGCCCGTGATACCTCCAGTGGCATCTTGTGGCAAATGATCTCACTTGGGTCACAGGCTACGAATGAGCAGGCCACCTCCGTCACTCCTGTAATCTGTGTGACATGGTTTATTCCTCTCTTTCCTTATCTCTTCTTTCTTCTAAGGACAGGGCCCTTAGCAATGCTTCATTTATTGGGCAGATACCTGTCAGGCACTTTAGTTTAACCCAAACCATCACAGAGCACAGAGCGAGCGCTCTACCAATATGGAAACCCTTGCGTGTGCTTATTTCTGTCCAGGGCCCAGCAGTGCCAGCGTTTAGGAAGTCTTCAGAAGTCATTCGCACAGATGAATGGATTATTTAATATCGGTGGGGGAAAGTGGCTCCCTCATCCCAGAATTCCTCATCTCAATGGTTAGGAGCTTTGTGTTAAAACAAGATTTCCTTCTAGTGGCAGGAACATTTACGCATACTGGACAAATGTTTGGTCTGGGCAGATGCTCTTGCTAACAAAGGGATGGAAATCTGGAGCTGCTTTGGGACCCTGGTGCGTGTCTTACTGTCCCCCGTTTAAATCATTCACGCTCTCTTGGTAGCCTGTGGTGGACTTTACCTATGCTGTGTCCTGCCCACAGCCCAGCTTGACCTTGACCCAGCCCTGACCCCTCCTACCAGGCCTTCTCTTTGTCTCTCAGCATCATTTTCTGCAGAAATCCCTTGACTCCTCCCTTTACCTGGTCATGTTCTGCTACGCCCTTTCTTTTCTTTTCTTTTTTTAATACTTATATTGGTGCAATGTAATTACACATCATCATGAGGTTAAAGTGACAGGGCGTACATGCACACAGCACTCGGTGTTTTCTCTCCACTTTCTACCCCGTTCCTTCCTCCATCCTCCCCCTGTGTGCTAGTGGAGACTGCTAGTGAAACCTCGTATGGACCTAACCTTTTCTCAACTGTTCCCTTCCTCAGTCCTCTTATTTCCCTTCCCAACAGCCCTCCCCCAGCCCCCTTTCATTATTCTACTGTTTTCTCTCCTCCTTTAACTATAGTCCCCCTCTCTTTCTGTTTTCGTTCTAGCTTCCACAGACGAGAGAAAATGTACTACCCTTACTTTATGAGATGGGCTGGACTCATTAGCATACCATTCTCTGGTTCCATCCATTTTCCTGCAAATGGCATAATTTTGTCCCTCATAGCTGAGTAGAATTCCATTGTGTGTATATGCCACACTTTTGTTATCCATTCATTTATTGATGTTCACCTAGCTGGTTCTGTAATTTGCCTCTTGGGAATTGTGCTGCTAGGAGCCTGGGTATGCATGTATATAGTATTCCAGCTTTAATTCTTTTGGAAAGATACCCAGGAAGCTGGGTATGGTGGCACACACTTGTAATCCCAGCATTTGGGAGGCTGAGACCGGAGGATCCGGGTTTGCAGCCAGCCTCAGCTACCTAGTGAGGCATTCCGCAAATTAGTGAGACCCTGTTTCAAAATAAAGATTAAAAATAGGGCTGGAGTGTAGCTCAGAGGTAGAATGCCCCTGAGTTCCATCCCCAGTAAAAAAGAAAGAAAGAAACAAACAAACAAACAAACATACCCAGGAGTAGTATGGCTGGGTCATATGGTGTTTCCAGTCCTAGTCTTGTTGGGAACCTCCATACTAATCTTCGTAGTGGTTGTACTAATTTATAATCCCACCAAGAGTACATGTAAGAGTTCTGATTTCCCCATATCCTCACCAGCATTATTATTGTTTGTATTCTTGACGATTCAATAGCTATGTTTGAAATATAGGAACAGAAACAACATCAGTTAGTCCCTCTCAGGTAAAGGCACCAAGACACACAATTAGTTAAGCTCAGTAGCTCCCCAGAAAGAGAGAGGGCAGCCTCGCCTGTGGCTTATTGAGAGCGGGGCCCGGGTCCCCCTCAGTGCTAGCTACACATGAACCCCTGGGCAAGTTACCAGATCTCACCATCTGTAAAACTGGGAAATTAGAACCTCTCTCATAGAAGTCTTGAGAAGATTATGTGAAGTAATGCCTATAAATTCCTTCGTCCCGAGTAAGCACTCGATGAACGCTAGCCAAAACCATCATCACTGCTCGGCTACAAAACTATATTAATGATAAACATCAGCCAGCTGTTGGACCCCAGCATTTTATGGGGCATCCATCATTTCTTAGGACACGCCACACACACATTTGTGCATGCATGCACACATACACACACAATATTTTTAATACTCTTATAACTACATAATTTAAATCCTCCATACTGGTATTTTCCAGGTAATAAAATATTGAGGAAAATCCTAGCGTTTGCTAACATTTCCCTTCTTGTCAGAACAAGTTCATGTAATTTATATGTGTTTCAGGGTAAATTGAAACAGCAGAAATATCTCAAGTGGTTCATTTCCAACCTCAAGAATGTTTCTGAGATCCATGCTTGTGAACTTGGGATAATGTTATCAGCAGGATCTTGGGGTAAGGCTAGAGCAGGAAAAGGGATTATGGAAGGGTTTCAGCGTCACTCGAACCTGAAGATTGGGTTACAAGCTCAGCGTGTGACGCGGGACTTCACATAGGTGCCATGCCCAGGTGGCTCATTACTGGCCGGGCTGAAGTGATGGTGGGAAGTCAGAATAATGAGCCTATGCTTGCTGTGGATGGATGTCAAGGGCTGGATCCTTACCAGCACTTCTGTCTGCTAACCTGGATTTTGATTTAAATACCACACTGAAGCAAGAAACCTGGTGACACAGAAGTAGATCATTGCCAAGAGGAACTCCTCACGGCATGAGAAGCAGAAAATAGCAATGGTGGAGGTAATGAACGTGCTCTGGCCCACGCCAGGCGTACGGCTTAGTCGTGTTTTCCCTTGCATGACTTTTAATCCACTTCCTGGAAAGAAGACACTTCCTGGCTAGGGGGAGAAAGCTTTGCACCAAATCCTGAGAGCAGGGAGGACAACACATTTCAGCTGCACCTGCATGGTGAATTGTCAAGGGGGAGAGTCAGGGGTATGAGGGCCAGCCTTCCCAGAGAGCTCATGAGAAACATGACAGACCTTCAGCGATTATTTCCGTGGTATGTACTGTGCTTCTACTATCTCAGAATCCCCTCAGGGGTGAGGGAAATGATACCCGGCAGATTGCTGGACCCCACATCCAAAGTTTTAGATGCACTACATCTTGGGTGAGACAGGAGAATCTGCATTTCTAGGCAGTTCTCTCACAGTGCTGATGAGAATGGTCTAGGGACCAGACCAAGAACTACTGACATATGGTGAAAAAAAGCTACTAGAAATTTTAGCATGAGAAATATGGTGAGGATAGCCAGGTTTGATGGATTGGGTCCTCAGACTTGAACCAGAGGCAAGATGCAAAAGTCCCCCAGTAGAAAGAGTATGCGACTGACACAGGAGGGAAGAGTAGTTGATCATCTCATCTCCTGGAAGGAGAGCCCAGGCCACTGAGGGCTGAGAGCAACCGACTAGAGGCTTGCCAGGCTGAGGATGCAGGCAGGACCTTGAAGGAGGACCTAATCCTTACATAGAAGCTCCGGTGACCGGAGATGGAGATGAGGGATGGGCGCCTGGATGCCACCTTGGTAGACAGCATATCTCCTGCTTGTTCTTTTCTCAGAGGGTAGACAAGGCATAAAAACTACATACATTATGCATACGAGAGCCTTTCTCTGACTTTAGTTCTTGCAAACCAGGATGGTCTACGACAGAAAACTGAGAAGCAATGATTGACTTTATTGCTGTACAGTTTGCCACAGTCAGGAAGGGCAAGGATACATCCAGACCTCTGTGTTTGAAAACAAAATAACCATGGTCAGGATAGAGCTCACCCTGATCCCACAGCTAACAAAGGTCAATCAGTATAGCTCTGCATTTAGAATAAATTATGGAAGATTCAGTTCTTACTCTCTAATCACAGACAGATCCAACTGATGTGAGAGGAAAGACATACACAGAACTCAGGGCCACTGTAGAGGCTCTGGATGGGCCAGCTGTGAAGGGACAAGAACATGCACAGAAGACGGACATGTGTCCACTGCAAGTAGAGAGAATTTTAAACCTTAGTGAATGGTGCAGGCCAGGCAGGCAGAAGCCTTCAAGCTGAACCCTGCTTGAAAATTCAGTAAATTTGGATGGTGGTACACACCTGCAGTCCCAATATTTTGGAGGCTGAGACAGGAGGGTTTCAGGTTCAAGGCTGGACTCAGCATTTAGCAATACCGTTAGCAAATTAGCATGACAGTAGAATATGACACAGCCGAGAGAATGCACCAGTGCTCTACAAAGCACGGATCAATCTCACAATGTGGTGTTGAATGAAAGAAGGTAGACATAGAAGACAAGAGGTATGCTCTGTTAATGTTTTTTTTATATAAAGTTCAAAAAGTAGTTAAATCTATGGGGATCAAAGTCACAACTGTTGAGACAGGTTCATAAGGGAGTCTGAGGAGGCCTGAGGTGCTGGGAATGTTCTTAATCTGAGTTATAGCAACATGCCTTGCTTTGTGAAAATTCATCAAACTATACTTTTATACTTATTTACTTTTGTTTTGGTTTAGTTTATTTTTTTCTTCTTTTTGTGTGTGTGTGGTACTGGGATTGAACCCAGAGGTATCCTACCTTTGAGCTACAACCCCAGTCCAATTTTATTTCTTATTTGGAAACAGGTCTTGCTAGGTTGATGAGAGACTCACTACTTGGTGAGGCTGTCCTCAAACCTGAGATCCTCCTGCCTCAGCCTCCCAAGTACTGGAATTACAAACATGTGAATCCACACCTGGCTTATGTACTTTTCTGTATGAATAAAAGTTTCACCTATCAAAAAATAAAAACTTTTAAATACCAAAAAATAAATAGAAAAGAAATAGCATCATAGAAACATAGCAAATATAATGAAACATACAAATGAACTATAATAAAATAATATCACAACATCGAGGCCAAATATATTGAGATGAGCTTAGCTCACCTATTAAAAAGATGTTCAAATTGGCTAACAAAGAAAGACCTAACTTTGTGGTATATATAAGAAGCACACCCAAAAAGGACTAGTTCAGAGAGACTAAAAATGAAGGGATAAACCAAGATATAACAGAGGAATTAAAACAATAAACAAAGGAAACATTTAAAACAATAGGATAAGTTAAGATGATAAATTATTATTATAAATAATCAGTTTTAAAAATAAGTGAAAACAATAAAGTTTGGTGCTATTGTGCATGCCTATAATCCTAGTACTTGGGAGGCCAAGACAGGAGGATCTCAGATTTGAGGCCAGCCTCAGCAACTTAATGAGACCCTGTTTCAAAGTTAAAGATAAAAAGAGCTAAGGGTGGAACTCAGAGTTAGAATCCTTAGTACCAAAAAAATAAATGAATAAATAAGCCAGGTATGGTGGCACATGCTTATAATCCCAGTACTTGGGAGGCTGAGACAGGAGGATCACAGGTTCGGGCTGCCTCAGCTACTTAGGGAGGCCCTCTGCAACTTAGTGAGACCATGTATCAAAATAAAAGAATGAAAAGTAGGGCTGGGGGTGTAGTCTGGAGGTAGAATGCCCCTGGGTTCAATCTCTAGTACTGGGGAAGAGAGAGATAGATAGAAATATATTAGTTATAGGAGCCATTAACACACCACTCTCAACATGAGTCAGGTCAAGTAGCAAGTAGACCAAAAATAAAGAAGAATATAAAAGGCCTAAACATAATAAGTCATAATTATCCAACACTATTCCTTGATAGTAAAGAACAAATTTTTGTCTCAGGTGTATATAGAACAGTTTGGATATAGAATGTTAAACAAAAGAGCTCGTGTATTGATGTTCAGAGGTGATTTAATTTAATCGTGGGGCTTCTAATCTCATCAGTGGATGGATCCATTTTAACAGGTTTATTGGATGATAACCTAGACGGGTGGAGTGGGCTAGAGGAGGTGGGTGTCATTGGGGGTGTGGTCGTGGGGACTACATGTACGCCCATGCGCCCCCTTCTCTGCTCTTTATGTTTCCCACCACTGCACCTTGAGCTCCCCAGACGTGACCCAGCCTAACACGGACTGAATCCTCTGAAATCTCCAGAACTGTGAGCAAATAAATCTTCCTTCCTCTAAGTTGTGGTAGTCAGCTATTCTGGGTTACAGTGGTGACAATTCGAACCGAAACGTTGACAGAGTCTTATTAGATATTTGGTCTTAAAGGAATGTTACAAGGTAATAGTCCAATGACTATTACCAAAGCAATAAAGCTGAAAGTTAATACTGTAACTTAAAAGTACGACAACAAGCTGGGCGTGGTGGCGCATGCTTGTAATCCCAGCATTCGGGAGGCTGAGACCAGAGGATCCAGGTTCGCGGCCAGCCTCAGCTACCTAGTGAGGCAATCCACAACTTAGCGAGACCCGGTTTCAAAATAAAGAATAAAAAATAGGGCTGGGGGTATAGCTTGGAGGTAGAATGCCCCTGAGTTCAATCCCCAGTACCGAAAAAAAAAAAAAAGTACAACAACACAAAACCCCCTCCATATGGAAATAAATATGTGGGGTATGGCACCCACATTTGGCAGTCACTCAAATGTAGGAGACTTGGTGGTGTCCAAGGACCTTTACTTAAGCATCTAAGCTATTCCTTTATTCACTCATTTAACAAATATTTATTGAGTCCTCACTATATGCCAAATTCTGTGTCTAGTTTGAGGATAACCTAATCTCCTCTATCCCTTCTGGATCTTCCTTCTGGCACAAAAGACCAACAGGGAAAGACAGCATCTCCAGCCACATAGCTGGATCGGGTGCTCCATCAGGATTTATGCCAAGGCATATGGAGGTACAGGGAACAGAGGTTGTGCCGTATCACCCCAGGGCTGGTGGAATGTGCTTTAGGATCCATCGGACAATGAGAGCCTAGCTTGGCTCTCCTTGGTTATATGACCCTGAGCAAAGTTACTTCTCAGAAGCTCCAGCTTCCTCATCTCTTTGGGAATCAAGCAGTAACTGGAGCACATAACATCTGGCGCGTGGAAGGGTACAGCTAGCTATTGTTTATTTACTTGGAACTGGTCAGGTTACACCCAGACGTGGGTTTGTTGAGGCCACGTGCTAAGGAAACACTGACCAGTTGGGTGTGTCCAAGCAGGAGCAGGGTGGAGATACTGCTGCTGCTTGAAAGAAAGCTGAAGAGCTGAGGGCATGGCAGAAGGAGACACAACGTGGCTTGCATGTTCTAGCCCTGCCTCCTTTGCCTACTTAAAGCATTGGCCTAGGGAACAAGCATGCCTCCACTGCTGCTTCACCAGGCTGGCAGTGTAGACATGGCCTGGTTATACTCCAACAAGCTCCTCTGGTGCAGAGACCCAAGCACTTCCTGATGGCCTTCTGAAAGCCTTCATTCAGCACCTTGGACCCAAGACTTCCATTTCTACCCTTTGGAAATCACCAAGAATGTGGGGTGGGGGGGATTGGCATCTCCCCAAAGACCCAACCAGCATGTATTAGTTAAGCAATTGATGATGACTCTGTGAATATAAATGTTGCCTTAAAAAGGCAACATTTAAGGTGGGCATGGTGGTGCATGCTTGCAATCCCAGTACTTAGAGGAGGCTGAGATAGGATTGCAGGTTCTCAGCCAGCCTCAGGTACTTAGTGAGGCCCTCTCTGCAACTTAGTGAGACCCTGTTTCAAAATGAAAACTAAAAAATAGGACTGAGGGTGTAGCTCAGAGGTAGAATGCCCCTGGGTTCAATCCCCAGTACCAGAAAAAAAAAAAAAGGCAATCTTTAGAAAAGATTTGGAATCACATAGGAATTGCTTCTATTATCAATTCTGAAGAATATAAAATGATTTGTTTATAGTATGATATCAGCACTAAAGAAAATATGTTGGGAAAAACTAGGATCATGTGTTGTGTTCTTTAGTTCTCCTTGCTTCATGCTTGCATGGATCTTCCAGATTTCCTGTGATGTTCATAAATTATAGTTATAATTTCTTCTATGTCAAGAAAAAATATGGCCAGAGAAGAGGGTCCGAGGATGAGTAGAAATGTAGTCCAAGTACTCTGAAGACCAGCACAAGGATCATTTTAGGAAGCTCTGATCATTTCTGTTTTCTTCATTGACAATTGAGTTCAACTAAAAATAAAAACATCTATAGGGTCCTTAAGAAGCACAAGGCTGTGTTCCAGAAGCCATCCTTCAAAAGAGCTAGGGAGATGGACAAAAGCTGGGCCCTCGTGGATGAAGGGAGGTGGTCCGGTCCTTGAGTGGCTCCCGGTATTGCACCAGGAAGTGAGACATTTTCTACAACTTTCCAAATGAAATTCCCTTTTGCTTGCCTAACAACAGAAATTGCCAACCTGCAACACTTAAAGGAAGAAAAACATACCACAAGAACTCAGCGCAAGCCGGGCGTAGTGGTGCACGCTTGTAATCCCAGTACTTGGGAGGCTGAGACTGGAGGATCAGAAGTTTACAGCCAGCCTCAGCTGCTTAGTGAGGCCCTCTGCAACTTAGTGAGACCCTATTTCAAAATAAAGAATAAAAAATAGAGCTGGGGGTGTAGCTTGGAGGTAGAATGCCCCTGGGTTCCATCCCCACTACCTCAAAAAAAAAAAAAAAAAAAAAAAAAAAGAACCCGGCACAACCAGACTTGAGATAGGAGTCTCTTGTCAAAGAGTCTTGAAGGTGCTTCTTGGTAGAAAATCCCCAAAGTACAACTATACAAAAACACCTTCGCTTTGCAGAGACTTAGAAAAGCTGCTCTATAAAAATCAAGAGGGGGAAGCAGATGTCCAGTGACAGTCTTAGCAGACAGCATACTTGAAGAAAATGGCAATAGCATCCTGGGCGCTTTAGTGCTGTGGCCTTAAGAAAGCCCGACATATAATGAATCTCCTTTCTACTTGGAGGACTCATGAACATGGTTTCTGTAGCTCATTAGCTATTAAGATGATTACCAAATTATTATTTTCAATTGAAAGTGGTTATGGGACTCATTATTCCCTCTCATGCTGAGACCCTGCAGTTTGCTCAGAACATGAATTATCCAGAGCGCTCCAAAATTTCTAAATCATTTTGGACCAGTTCACTGCCTTTGGCTCAGCAAGCCACTCAGGGCTGAGTGACTAAAGGTCTCCCTTACATAATTTACTGAGAACTTAATTGAGACTAATTATTGTCTCTCATTCTCCTGCCTGAAGAACATCTGTCCCACAGCTGCTGTGACTGCATTGGGTTGGGATGTTTGAATCTCTCTGTGAAGTGAAATAAAGGGCATGAATATTTTATTGTAGGTTTATCCCACTGTAACTTTTTATAGGAAACTGCTGGTTGTTTTATTAGCCAGCAGTGTTACTACGCACTGTCTCTCCAGCGGGCTGGAGCTGAGGTTTAGGGTATACCGGGAGTGAGCACACTGTCTTAGTGAGGTTCCCCGCAGGAGAGATGGGGGACATGGCTGAGACCCTGTATTGGGTGGGGAATGCAGAAGTGGGGCTGTTCTGTAATGTGCCCGCTAAGTGTTTGGGTCAAGCCAAACCAAGCGCAGTGGTGCACACCTGTGATCCTAGCACTTGGGAGGCTGAGACAGGTGGATTGCAGATTCAAGGCCAGACTCAGCAACTTAGCAAGATCCTCAGCAAGCTAACACGACACTATTTCAAAATTTTAAAAAAAGGCTGGGGTATAGCTCTGAGGTAGAATGCTCATGGGTTGAATCCCTAGTACTCCCTCCGCACCCAATAAAAGACGTGAGTTAATCCAAAGGGGATGCTGGGGATACGAGGTCATAATAGGTTGGCCGTACATGATCGGTCATTGGCAGATTCATGTGAGAAATGATGAGTAGGGGGCCATTCGCCCCATTTCCCAGATGTAAAAACTGAACCTGGGGGAAATCTAGTAGCCAGAGTCACCAGAGACTTAGGTAGTGAGCCTGGACTAGGAGTGAACCTCCCAGCTCCTAGGAGTCTGCAAGCTATAGCAAGGTGAGGATGTTCTGGGGTAGGGATGGGGACCAGTATTATTCAGACCATTTGGAGAGTGGCACAAGTGCCAGGGAGGAGGGCGCACTTGAGATTGGTCCACAGAGAGAGATGAGAAGGGGATGCCAGGCAGAGGGAACGGTGCCAGCATCTGTAGCTCCAGCATTCTGAGAAGACAGGAACGTGCATGGCCAATCAGAGCAGGCGACAAGGCTGGTCCCCTTACCTTAATTTTCCTAATTATTTTCCTTAGCCCAGAGTCTCTTTGTTTGTTTGCTTGCTTGCATATGTTCCAGAACACCTTGGCAATCCTCAATGGAGTGATGAAGGGGTTTGTGCTGAATGAGACTGGGTGTCAGATGCCGGGCCCAGGATATGAAACACTACGCCCTGTAGAGTCATGGAAGGCTTTGGAGCGAGGAAGTCGGATGGCCAAAACTGGAGCAAAAGTGCACAGATTATGACAGGATCAATCACATGCAGTTAGAAGACTGTTGAAATAGCCCAGATGGGACTGCCGTGGTCACGGGGCCAGGGAGGCAGATTTGAGAGCCCTTATGGGAGAGGGGGGTGACTTGGTGGGACTGAGCAGTTGCTTGGTCCCACGGAGCAGAGACCAACCCAAGCTGGGCCCCAGATCCTAACCCTGCATGTCTGTTCTTTGGGTCAGGAGAGGCCACTAGACTTCCAAGATTGGGGAAAGAGAAATAGCTTCAGGACATACATGCCACCCAGAACCACAGTCATGGTGGGACTCCTCGCTGTCCATTAGACTGTCACTCACATAGGCCTGGAGATCCCAGGTGGAGAGTCAGGGTCCCCTGCATCCCCGTCTCCATGGGAACCATGGCATTGGAAAGGTCTGAGAAAAATAATTTTTGAAGTAAGCCATGGGAACAAAAACACCAAAGATTGAAGCTAAGGGAGAAATGGACTTAGAAGACGAGGAGGAAGAAGAGATGAAGAAGCAGAAAGTGGAGCGGCCATCAATCCCAGTACCAAGAAGAAGGAAGGGAGGTTGTCAGTGTCACGGTGCCCAAGCTGACCTCTGTGCTAAGGTCTGTGGTGACACGTTATGCTTACCAAGTGGCCTTTGTCACTTTAGTCAGTGCACAGAAGTCAAGGCCACTGAGTCAAGATTTGTAGCCTCAGGCATAGGCTGTGTCCCCAGCCTGGAGGTCGGTCACCCCTGGGAAGTCTCTTTTCAAGTTCAGCACCATCATGGCCTCTACAAGCCACAGCCACTGGAGCCACTGCGTCCTGACACCGCCTCTCAGGAGGAACCAGGGATATGAAAGAGGACACGGATTCGGCAGGAAACTTGTGCCCAGGGGCTTCATGGCTCCTCCAGGCTCAGAGCAGCAGGGGAGCGAGCGTGCAGCTGGTAGTTAGAGGTGGCCAGGGGTGGGAAGCAGTGGGCTGGGAATTCCTTGTTCTTACAGCTGCGCACCAGGACCCTGGCAGGAGCAGCTCAGAGCCCGAGACGGCCGGCTCCGGGCTGGGCATGTCATGTCAGAGCCCCACCTCGGCCCTCCTCACCAGGCAGTCCAGAGTCTGGTCCTTCCCCACAAAACACAGAACTGGCTTATCCCAGTTTGATGAGCATCCTCTAGGAACATTTTCTGAGAGTCTGGCAAACTTTTAAGCATTTTCATAGGGAAAAAAAAATGGCAGCAGCAGGGGTCAGAGAGCAGAGGAACATGTCTACAGGTTGAATAATTCGGTGGGGCCGGGAGAGCTGGGCAGGCACTTCTGCTGCTGTTAATCAGGCCTTGGGGTGTTTTCTGCAGCTCTCTGGGTTCAGGACTTTGGTGTTTGTTTCTGTCGGGTACCGTTCAGCTGAGCGTCCTGGGGAAAACCACATCACATCTTTCATCTGGACGATTGTTTTATGTTTCCTAATTTTTTTTTTTTTTTTTTTTTTAGGACAGAATGTTTGTGTTTGACATGTCAGGTCAACCTAAAGGCAAATTACTCTGTGTGTGTGTGTGAGAGAGAGAGAGAGACAGACAGACAGACAGACAGACAGACACACGAAAATGATAAGTGACTGGGGTCAATGTCCTCTTAGGTGAGGGAGGAAGGAAGACAGAAGACACACATCTGGCCATTCAGGGTTAGGGTCAGAAAGCGCCACAGCCACCCTTTTGGGTCCCTTTTATTTCTTATTTTATTAAAATGTAATCGAGTCCCAGACAGGAGGCTGCAGGCCAAACTCCACGGCAGACACATTTTGGCTCCACGTAAGGTTTTAGAGTTCATCACCAACATTTTAAAATCAAGGGAAAGAGGGATGTTCAGCTTTGCTTTTAAATGTGAAAGACGGGACAGTGCTTGAGCACGTGGCCACCTCGGCCGGAGCCTGGCAGCTGTCCCTTACGGGGGACGCCACATTCTCAACCCACTGCAGTCTCGTCCACTCCCTGCAGCCATGGTCAGCTAGTTATGAACTGGCTTGACCACAGAGCCTGTGTTTTAGAATTTAATTGGTGCAATGTGATTACACATCCTAGAGAGATTCAAAGTGATACATTCACGTTTGTCCCTGGCATTGCTTAGTGTGGTTCCCTCCCAACCCCATCTTGCTATCTCCTTCTCCCTCCCTGTGTGTGCTAGTAAGGTTGTTAGTGACACCTTCCTGTATGGTCATAGTATCATCTGGTCTGTTTCCTTCCTCAAGCTGCCTTTCCCCCTCCCCCTCTCCTTTCCCCAAACTTCTTCCTCTGTTTTACTGCTCTCTTACTTCTTATTATCATGAAGTTCCTTTTCTTTCCAGTTTTCTCTCTAGCTTCCCCATATGAGAGAAAACAGATGACCCTTGATTTTCTGAGATTGGCTGGTCTCACTCAGTATAATATTCTCTGGTTCTATCCATTATATCACATCGTAAAGGTTTCATATACACACAAAAAAGTACTGAGATGAATAAACACTCATACCTACCATCCCAAATTTAACCGATCTACATGACAACCATATTCACTTCACATCTTTTAAGTAATAATGCATTATAGAGGCATGGAAAGCCCTCCCTGACCTTCCCCAATTCTGTCCTCCTTTCCCCAGTTGGTGTATATGATTTCTACCCAAACTTTAAAATTTCTACAACATATGTATGTATCCACAAATAAAATAAAGTACCATTTGGTGTGTTGTAAACAGTCTCTTAGCATTTGTACATCCCTCTTGCCTCTGGAAACCATCTGTGTTGCCTCTGTACATTGGTGTATCCATTCTCTTTGCATTGTATTATTTCACTTTATGTATTTATTAATTCTACCACTGATGAACATTTATGTGGCTTTCCACTTGGGGTTTATGCAGTAAACATCCTTATGTGGTTTCTTTGGGCACATATGCAAGAAATTATATCCCTAGAAGTTAAATTGCTAAGTCAATGCCTTTTCCATCTTAACTAAGCATGTGTCACTCACTGCAGCCATAACTTTTGCAGTTTGATGTGTGATAGCAAACCTAGCATGAATTTTTGTTTTGCTTCTTCACAGTCTCAGAGATAGAAGATTCATTCTTACCATAGATCTTAGCTGCCTCAGCATATGATTTTTTCCTTTACTTATGTCATGAACTTTCACCATTTCACTTAAAGGAAGCATTTTACACCTTGTCTTTGGCATAACTAAATTGACAGCATGATTACTCTGTGCTTTGGAGTCATTATTAAGTAAAATAACAGACAACCACTAAGGGTGACTGAACACAAGCACTGCGATACCACAATAGTCAACCTGATAGCCACATTGGCTGGTAAGTGACTACCGGGCAGGTGGTGTATACAGTATGGATACTGTGGACAAAGGATTGATTTGTGTCCCAGGATGGATGGAGCAGACAGTGCACATGGTCATCACACTACTCAGAATGGCATATAGTTTAAAACTTAGCAACTGTTTATCTCTGGATCTATGTGTGACTTTATATCATGCAGAGTTTGTTTTATGAAAGTGGCTGCACCTATGCTTGGGGCATAGATGTTGATAATTGTTATTTCCTCTTGCTGTATTGTTCCTTTTACTAGTAAAAAATGACCTGCTTTGTCTCTTTTGATGAGCTTAGGCTTGAAATCTAATTTGTCTGATATCATAGTTGCTACTCCTGCTTGTCTTCGAGTTCCATTGGCATGGATTACCTTACTCCAGCCCTTCACCTTTAGTTTGTGGGAATCGTTGTTTATAAGGTGTGTTTCTTGCAGGCAGCATATAGATGGATTCTGGGTTTTAATCCATTTTGCCACCTTGTGCCTTTTTATTGAGGAGTTGAAACCATTTATATTCAGTGTGATTATTGAGAGATGATTTTTAATTCCTAACATTTTGAGTTTTGACTTCCGTTTATGGTAGTGTTTGATTGTTTAAATTCTCCTGCTCTGGACTGAGGTTGAGTATTTTCATATGTTTAGAGAATATTTGTATTTCTTCTACTGTAATTTATTCTTCTGGTATTTTTTGCCCATTATCTGATTGGGCTGTTTGTCTTTTCCTGATTGATTTGTATATTTAGCCTTACAAAGGAAGGAAATTCTGGCACATGCTATAACACAGATGAACCTTGAAGACATGGTGCCAAGTGAATACGCCCGGCACAAAAGGGCAGATACTGTGTGGTTCATTTTGTGTGTGTGTGTGTGTGTGTGTGTGTGTGTGTGTGTGTGTGTGTTACTGGAGATTGAACTCTGGGGCATTCTACCTCCGAGCTATACCCCCAGCCCTATTTTTTATTCTTTATTTTGAAACAGGGTCTCACTAAGTTGCAGAGGGCCTCACTAGGTAGCTGAGGCTGGCCGCGAACCCGGATCCTTCAGTCTCAGCCTCCCAAATGCTGGGGTTACAAGTGTGCACCACCACGTCCGGCTGTGTGGTTCATTTTTATGAGGTGCCTAAAGTGGTGATTTCACAAAGACAGAGAGTAGAGTAGTGAGGGCCAAGAGGCTGGGGAGAGGGCAGCAGGGGATTGTTTAACAGGTATAGAGTTTCAGTTTGAGAAAATAAAGGGTGTGGGAGCTTGATGGTGGTGATGGTTTATACAGTATTGTGAGCGTACTTAATGCCATGAAGCTGCACACTTACAAGTGGTTAAATGGTAAATTTTACGTTATGCATAGTCCCACAATAAAAAAAAAAATCAGATGCACACACAATGAGATACATCTTCACATCCAATAAGATTGCTACCTTCAAAAAAGACAATTGCAAATCACTGCAAGACTATAGAGAATTTAGAAACTTCATACACTGCTGGTGGGTATGTAAAATGGTGCAACTTGGAAAATAGCCTGGCATTCTTCATCTTGCTATATGTAGAATTCCTATGTGATCCAATAAGTCTGCCCCTAGGCATACACCCAAGAGAGATGAGAACGTGTATCCACACACAGACTTGTACACATGTTCATGGCAGCATCATAATATCCAAGACATGGAAACCACTCAGATATCTATCAACTAATGAGTGAAGAAGTAAAATGTGGTATATCCATTAGAATAGAATAGTATTTGGGCAATAAAAAGAAATGAAGTTACAGAAATATATTACAACCTGGATGAACCTTAAAACCGTTATGCTAATAGAAAGAAGCTGGACACAAAGTACCATATATTATATGATGCCAATTATATAAAATGTCCAGAATTGGCAGATTTATACAGTCAGAACGTAGGTAAGTGAGGGAGAGATGGATGGGTACTGGGGGGATGATGAGGAGTATGGGTTTCTTTGGGGAGTAACAAAATTTAAATTGGATTGTGCTAGTGCCTTGGTAACACTGGATTATACTCTTCAAAACGGTGAATTTTCCAGCCTCAGCTACCTAGTGAGGCATTCTGCAACTTAGTAAGACCCTATTTCCCTATTTCAAAATAAAGGATAAAAAATAGGGCTGGGGGTATAACTCGGAGGTAGAATGCCCCTGAGTTCAATCCCCAGTACCGCAAAAAAAAAAAAAAAAAGTAAATTTTATGGTATAGAACTATATCTTAATGAGACTTACTGAAACGTATTCCTGTCACTTGCTGATGCACCACACCGAGCAAGCCGTGTCACCTCTCTGTGCCTCAGTTTCCTTGTCCTGCAGAGAATGGATCTGCTTAGGATCATTGTAAGGATCAAATAAGTTGAATTACATCTACTGCTTAGAACATTGCCTCCCCCACAGCAAGCTCTGGAGAAGGCTTGGCTGGTAGAATAACTAGAGTCTATTTTAGAAACATTTTCCCTCAACATATTTTAGTAAATTGAGGAATGTCCATCCGCCTATCCTTCCCTTCCTTCCTTCCTTCCTTCCCTCCTTCCCTTTTTTCTTCCTCCTTCTTTCTTGCCCCAGCAATAGGAACTAACCAGAGTGGCCCAAAGGCCTTTTCAGAAAACCATGGAAAGGTCTCAGATCCTGACAATTATCAGGATTGAATGGACACTGGATCCTAGAAATCAGTTTGGTTTGGGTTTTGCTTTAGCAGAATTCAAGGCTGAAACTTGTTTCTCTCAGTGATCCTTACTGTTAGCCATATAAAAAGAGAACCCCATGCATTTCTAGGCCTCTCTGCAAGCAGAAATACCCACTTCCAGAAAAGCTCATATCCACCAACCAGCACAATAAGTTTCAGATTTTCATTTCCTCTTTTAAAAAACAAATATGTGACTAATATTACTTTTCGGGGAAATGTATATGAGAACTCATAATCCTCAGGCTTTAAACAGAGAAAAGTGGCGTAGAGCCCTCACGTGCGGCCGCAAAGGGGGCCTGCTTCCCCTGAGAGCATCACGCCGGCTCGTTAAGTCACACCTCCTCGCCCCGCTCCTTCTTCGCCAACATCTGTTCAATAAAAGCGGCCATGGATCTTCAGAGACTATAAAGGGCACATGTTAAAGTTGGGTTCCGATTGTTCTCTCATCGCCCTGCTGCTGGCTCCGGCCTGCCAGGAGCCAGGAGAGAGACTCAGCCTTGCAGACAGAGAGTCCGACACTGCTCAGGGTGCTGTAGGGTGTGCCTTGGGGAGAGCCCGGGAGAATGGGCTCCAGCGGGTCAGCCTCTGCAGATATCTTCACCTCTAGGGACGCAGCACGTGTGCCAAACAAAGTCACAGGTGCCCACCCAGCTACGTCACCCCTCGGCCTCTTTCCAATAGAATTCAAGTCCGAATACTACGGTGATACGTACATGTGCCTGTGTTTATAGCAGCACAATTCACAGTAGCCACATTAAGGAACCCACCTAGGTATCCGTCAACAGATAAATAAAGGAAAGGTGGTAACACACACATGATGGAATTTTGCTCAGCTGTAAAGAAGGAATTGTAACATTTATAGGAAACTGGATGGAGCTGGAGAATATTAAGCTTAGTGAGATCATCCAGCCTTAGAAAGTCAAAGGGTGTGTGTTTTCTCTCGTGTGTAGAGGCTAGAGAGAAAATAGGACATATAAGGAACTTTAGATAAATGAGGAGATAGGCCAGGAGAGGAGCAGGAGGGGTTGGGGGAAGGAGGTGGTGAGGAGGAAAAGGAAGATTGAGGAAGGACAGCGCCAATAACGTTCTGTCCGTACATGAAGGTACCACTGCCAGTCTCACTAGTATGCATGGGGAGGGGGTTGGGGGGATCTGGAGGGAAACACCCCAAGTGCTGTGTGCATGCGAGTTTGTATCACTTCGAACCTCACTATGATGTAGAACTTACAAGGTACCAAAAAAAGTTGCAAGCCCGGTGTGGTGGTGCATATTTCTAATCCCAGTGCTTGGGAGTCTGAGACAGGAGAATCACCTGTTCTAGAGCAGCCTCAGCAATTTAGGGAAACCCTCAGCAATGTAACCTAGCAAGAAACAGTTTGGAAACAAAAAATAAAAAGAGTAGACTGCCCTTAGACTCAATCCCCAGTACCACAAAAAGGAGGAGGAGGAGAAGGAGGAGGAGGAGGAGGAGGAGGAGGAGGAGGAGGAGGAGGAGGAGGAGGAGAAATTGTTGCAGGTTCCCTAGGAAAGGCCTTGTCACCCACAGTCAAGCAGAGCAAAGCATTTGCTTTCCATGGCTGGTGGAAATCCATAGCCTAGCATACAGCAGCCCTGTACCAAGGAGAAAGGGAGGAAACTCATCCCCGGAGCCTCCCTGCACCGGGAATGTCCTGGCCCTCACAAGCACTCAGACTACTCTGGACACAGTTCCATGCACATAGAACCCAAAGCTCAGAGGGGCTGAGTTTTACCAAGCTGAAGAATTCAGGACTCAGTTTCCCTGTCTTCACAGATCTCATTCAAATCCTGGCCCTCAGAGGAGGGAAACTTCTAGGCATACAAGTGGACAGTTTCTCACTGGCTGTCAAGTGCTGCATAAGAAATGGGAGCTTGAACTGGGTCCTGAAGGTCAAAGTCAAGTTGGCCAGAGTCAAGTTGGCCAACCAAAGAGGCAAGGCTCAGCACTCAGAGAGAGGGAGCTTGCCCACGAAATGCCCAGGACAAAGAGTGAGGGTGCAGCTGCTGAGCTTGGAGTGTCTGGCCCTTGAAGCATACTTACATATGGGGTAGAAAGAGAGGAGGTCTTGAGTGCATCCAGTAATCGTGAGTCTTTGAGCAAGATGATGGCCTTCCCCAAGGCAGTGGTAGGAAGATGGGGAACAGCCACCAAGGGAAGGCTATTAAAAGACACGGGCCAAAGAGCTTTGGGGATGTGGGGACACAGGGAAGCATTTGCAGAAGGGATAAGTCACCCTGTCTATGCCAAGAACTGTGGACAGAAAGGGAATGGAGTCCACCCTACTCCTTCAGAGGAACAGCGAAAGGGCGACTTGAATTAGAGAAGAGTTAACTGTGCCTTCCTAAAGAATTATAGTTTTATAGCTAAAAGCTATAAAGAAGAGCTGATAAATCAGGATTGGTTAGTAAATGTTGCCATTAAAGTTTTTAGGAGACACAAGTGAGAAAAATAAGGCTTAAGGTGTAATCGCAATATAAATTGTTTTATGAAGGTGCAATTCCTTTCTCTAATTATAGGATTTGGAGAATGTGCTCTGTTGCTTTCCAACACTGACAAACACAGACAGGGCCCAGATGAAGTTTTAGAAGGGTATTCTCAAGTGCCAACCTCAGCAGTTTCCATATTCTCATGGCCCACAAGGTGCCATTCTCAAGATTTACCATCTCCACTCTGGAGGGTCCAGTCTCTAGAAGGCAAGGAGGACCTGATTTTGGTGGATTCGTGCAGAGACTGGAGAATCCTTTGCTAAACACTGTATTAGTCAGCCAGTGCTTCAGTAACAAATAGCCCCAGGTCCTTTGGCAAATACTGTATCTGGCAGCTAGTGCTGCAGCAACAAATAGCCCCAACATCACAGTGCATCTCAACAGTATCGTGTTCTCGTGGCAGAGGGCCAGAAACAGAGGGAATCAGAGCCAAACCTCACAACCACATCCAAAGCTTCTGCTGGGACACAGACAGCAAAGGATGAGGAAAAAAGCATGTCCTATGACAAGATGCTAGATATAGAGGCCACTCCCTCTGCTTCAATACTCTGGAGCTAGCCTCTCTCCCCTCTTTTACTCAGTGCCTTCTCTCCTTCCGGGCAGGTGGGTGGCAGGCCCATGGAGCCCCTGCTCAGCGACGTGTGAGAAGGGCATCCAGCATCGGGAGGTGACGTGCGTGTACCAGCTGCAGAATGGCACACATGTTGTCACTCGGCCCCTCTACTGCCCAGGCCCCCGGCCAACGCCAGTGCAGAGCTGCGAAGGCCAGGACTGCCTGTCCATCTGGGAGGCATCCGAGTGGTCACAGGTAGGTGACCGGGCTTGTCGCTGCGGCCAAAATCACCAGGAGGGCTCGGGGCCCTGTCCACAAGACTTCAATGTGGTACCTGCCTCTCCCTGGTGTTTGTAGCACAACCCCGTGTATCAGCATCCGTACCCCCATCCACTGTGGATGAGCTCAAAGCTGTGTTCTAGCACATGTACTTGGAGGAGGGAGGTTAAACAGAGGGACATTCTACCTCTGAGCTACACCCGCAGCCCTTTTTTTATTTTGAAACAGGGTCTCGCTAGGTCACCAAGAGTTTCACTACATTACTGAAGCTGTTGAACATGCACTCCTCCTGTCTCAGCCTCCCAAATACTGGGTTGCAGACCTGTGCCACCATGCCCATGCTTCTAGCCCATGTATTCTTAAATTCCATCTGAGATAACATGGCAAAAAAAAAAAGCTAGTTTTAAAGAAATATTTAAAGAAACATGGATAACATATTTTGGATGCTGTATGTGTTGGCATTGCAGCAAAAGTACTACTATTCCATTTCTTACGAAAATTCCCACATGCAAGTAGGTAGGTAGGAAGGTAGGTAAACAGACACCAGTTGACCTTTTGATTCCCCTTTGGGCATGTTTGAACTGTAGCACAGTCAAGTTGGGAAGTTGATTTCCAGACTTAAATGCCACAGCAGTCTTGGGAGATTGCAAGTCTCAGATGCTGGAGGGACAGCCCTTGGTATGCAAGTCAGAGTTACACATCTCACGCCATAAAACATTTTGGAAAGAGGTCAGTTAAGGCCTCACTTTTAACTTTGCAAGTGGCTCCTGGGAACATCCTCTTATCTTTGATGATGCCGTCTTCCTCCAAGCTTCTGCAGTGTCTTTGCACTCATGATGTTGATTGTTGGTCTATAAAACAAACAAAAAAAGCTAAATAAAGGGCAGGCTTCCCTCAGGTCCTCCACCAAACCTGTGGTCTAGGAAATTCAAAGAGGTTAGGTCCAAGACACTCTTCAGTGTGGAAAATATTTTTAAAGTTCCCCGTGATTGCCAAACAGTTGGAATTATTTTGAATAAAAAGTATTCAGCCCATTTTTAATAAGCAAAAAGTGTGCCATTGGCTTCTCTAAAACTGAGTTGCATTTTCAGACAGATCTGAAATGGACCTATTTAAAGACCTGGGTTCCTAACCTCCCTTTATGATATTTTAGAAAAAGGGTGAGAGCTTAAAATTTGTGCCATATATGTGTGTGTGTGTGTGTGTGTGTGTGTGTGTGTGTGTGTGTGTGTGTGTATTTATATAAAGTTTCAAGGGAATTTTTCTTTTCTACTTGCTAGAGGGGTAGAGACAGGTATACAGCCCCAGCCTGTCTCCCCAACCCCAGGTAAACCTTTGGGTCTTAATTACCTAGCTCTTCATCCAAACAAGATATATGCTTTAGATTAAAAACATAAATTTTCTATGCAGACTCTTTTTTGTGGGGGGAGAGAAGCCTCTTTACCAAAAAATCAGTTATTATCATTGGAGCATTGGCAATTACCATATTTGGAAAATGTGAGACACTTGGAGCAAGAGTTAAAGAAATTTCTCAATGACGGCATCCAGGTGCATTCCTCATCCTGAGGCTGAAGTAGTAGCTACACCTGTCAACCTAATTCTGGCTCAGCCCCAGCTTGAGCCACGTTCTTAAAATACAAGCCGGGTGTGGTGGCGCAGGCTTGTAATCCCAGTACTTGGGAAACTGAGACAGAAGGATTGTGGGTTCACAACCAGCCTCAGCTACTTAGTGAAGTCCTCTGCAACTTAGTGAGACTCTGTTTTAAAATAAAGAATATATATATTTAAATAAATATATATATTTAAAATAAAGAATATATATATATATATATAATTAGGGGTATAGCTCAGATGTAGAATGCCCCTGGGTTCAATCCTCAATTCCAAAAAAAAAAATTCAACTTGGAACCAAATCCTTTCTTCATGAGTTGCTTATGAAGCTGGTATTTCTGCCTCTTTGCTGTGTGCTGAAGCCCCTCCAGCCCTTCTGAAAACACTGGCTTTCATTTTTTCTGACAGTTTCTATTGACATGACTTTTTTTGTTGTTGTTGTTAAATGCTGCTGGGGATTGAACCCAGGGGCATTCTACCTCTGAGCTACACCCCCAGCCCTGTTTTATTTTTAATTTGGAAACAAGGTCTCACTCAGTTGCTGAGAGCCTAAGTTGCTGAGGCTGGCTTTGAACCTGTGATCCTCTTGTCTCCACCTCCCAAATCCTGGGATTATAGACATGTGCCACCACGCCCAGCTTGATGTGATAACTTTTATTCAACCAGTGGTGTAGATCACTTTTACTGTTCCCTCATCCCACTCCAGCAGCTTCTTCCTGACTTTATTCGGAGGCTCAATTATGCAGAAGGCAGCAAAGGTAATGAGCAAGTACCTCCTGCCCTCAGCTTTTAGGACCGAGAGAAGCAGCATCGCCCTCCCAGGTCCCTGGAGAGGGAGCAGCACCCACAGGACTCCCTCCCGCATGCCAAGGCGTCGAGGGAGTAGGCGCTGGTCAGAAGGACTAAGCCGGGGTTGAGTGAAGACATAGACAGGACCGTCCATGCCTGAGCCTCACGGGGAAGGGGAAGACCGGGCAGACTGGAGCAAATAGCAGAGGAGCCGACTGCAGGCGACAGTGGTCAGGTGAAGCTCGGTTAGATGGGCTTGTGTCAGAAGCCTCCTAGCAGCCAAGGAGCAGGTCATGTGAATGCTGGTGGCAGGGCAGGGGCCGCCAGTCACATGGAGAGGACAGAGCTGCTGCAGCAGTCAGGAAACACTGCCACCGAGAAGCAGGGACAGCCCTTCAGTGCAGTGACCAGGGGTCCCGGAGGCTGCTCTCCTGGCTCGGGAGCCCTGTGTGTGAAGCCTGCTGTGGACCATTCCCTCCCACCCCAGGTCCCTTTAAGCCAGCCCCTCACCCCGCACAGGACCACACACCTGAGCTCTCCCAGCTGCCCCAGGTGAGAGCAAGACCGGCTCTGCAGCATGTGCATTCCTTCTAAAACAAGCCAGTCTAACTTCGTCTTGAAGCCCGTGGGAGCTGCAGAAAGCCAAATTAATTCACAGGAAAAAGAGAGCTAGGGAACATTTGGGGGAAATGTTAATAACAAATATCAAGAAGGATACTTGCCCTTTATGGGTGTCTTTGTCAGTAGATGCATTGGAACTCTTTTAAAAAGTTGAAGCTGAGCCGGGCGTGGTGGCGCCCGCTTGTCATCCCAGTACTTGGGAGGCTGAGACTGGAGGATCCAGGTTCACGGCCAGCCTCAGCTAATTAGTGAGGCCATCTGCAACTTAGTGAGACCCTGTTTCAAAATAAAGAATGAAAAACAGGACTGGGGGGTATAGCTCGGAGGTAGAATGCCCTTAGGTTCAATCCTCAGTACCGAAAAAAAAAAAAGTTGAAGCTGGGCATAGTGGTGCACACCTGTAATCCCAGTACTTGGGAGGCTGAAGCATGAGGATTGCCGGTTGGAGGCCAGCCTCAGCAACTTAGACTCTGTTTCAAAATAAAAATATTAAAAGGACTGGGGGTGTATCTTGAGTAGAATGTCCCTGGGTTCAATCTCCAGTACCCTCCCCTGTTCCCTTATATCATTGAGTTTGTTATAGCTTGAGAAAGTCCCTTACGTAGCCTGCCATGCTTTTGGCAGATTGAGCAAGTACAGAACCTCCATGGCAGAATCCAGCCCCGAAGCCCGGCCACGTGCTCTCCGCTGATGGCCACCTCACCACACTTCTGTCTCCCCCGGGCGAAGGCTCTGCTCTGCCTGGGCTGCCTTCCACTTGGCTTTTGGAGATTCCTAAGCCACCGCACCATCCCTCCCTGCCGTGTGCCTGTCACCTCCTTTGTCTCTCGCCACTCCGTCTTGCTACCTGAGGGCACAGCAACCTTGCACTTCAGAACTTGCTTGTCACCCTCTACCTTACCCGGGTCCCCTCCCTACACGAGTCTCCTAGGAGGGTGTAACCAACCCCAGGAACATCCCTCTGCTACCTTTCTCTTAGCTCTCTGCGAGGGCTTGCCACCTGCCTCTTGTGAAAGTCGCCTGTGGCTTTTCTTGTCTGTCTCCTCCTTCATTTTGCTGAGCCGGGCTCTTTGCCGCATCCTGGGGCTTCGCCCTGCTCCAGCTGACCTGTCTCTGTGCCCTTGCGAGTCCGCTACACCTGTGCCCTTTGAACCCATACGTTGGTCTTTTGCACCTGATGACCAGTTGACCTCCTGAGTGCCGCAGGTCCTTCCGACGCCTGCCTCCTGTGTCACAGCCACCGGCTGGGGTCCCAGCTGGGACTGTGAGCATAAGACTCTGAAGACCCTGAGCTTTTGAGGCTGGAAACAGCATCCTCATCTTCGCCTCCCTTCTCCGGGTCTGGCACACAGTAGGGCCTTTCCCAGGTATGGATGGACTTGACCTGAAGCTCGAGGGAGTAAACACGGGTGGTGTCTTGCAGTGCTCCACCAACTGTGGCAAAGGGACGCAGACGAGGACCGTGACATGCACCAACTCGCAAGGGAAATGCGACGCATCCACCAGGCCCAAGGCCGAGGACCCGTGTGAGGACTACTCGGGCTGCTACGAGTGGAAGACTGGGGACTGGTCTAAGGTGAGAACCGCGTGGCTGGGAGAGCAGGCTCCCGGCAGGGTAGGGCGCTCCTCCGTTCTTGTGATCAACCCCAACCCTACCAGGTGGTTCCAATCTTAACAGGCAAAATCCACTTCTTTCCTCAACACCTCCCCTGCTAGCAAACCCCACACGTGCTGCCGCTTCTCCTGCAGCCGGGCGGCCCTTGCAGCACACTCGCTGTGCCCCGGCATCCTGCCACAGACCTGGCCTTGCAGCCATCAGTCACGAGAGCCAGGCCGAGGCAGAAGCATGGGGGTTGCTTGGGAAAACGTCACTGCCATTTATACCCAGGACATTTGGGCAAAGACCTGCAGGGTGCCGGGGCAGATGAAGGCAGCGGACCAGGAGGGGTCCAGTGGCAATTAAGTGCTTATTTTATTTTTTTCCTGAGCAAAGAAATCTTTGCATTTAACCCTTCTCTTGTTCATTACCCTGATAGCTTTGAGTGGTTCCTATTTACTGGAGACTGAGGTTGGTCTAAGAGCCTTGTCACAAAAGTCATGTAGTGTCTAATGCAAGCGCAGCGTGTTTGTGTCCTTAGCAACTGTAAAACTCTACACTTGCTTCTTCTGAGCTTCTTCACTCTAAGGTTTCCCACCAGTGACCTAAAAGCCACTCGTGCTTGTCTGGCCTGCACAGGAGCTTCTCCATTTAAGTATTAGACACACCTGGCATGGTGGCACACGCTTGTAATCCCAGTACTTGGGAGGCTGAGACAGGAGGATCCCAGGTTCATGGCCAGCCTCAGCTACTTAGTGAAGCCCTCCGCAGCTTAGTGAGGCCCTGTTTTCAAATAAATAATAAAAAAAAAAATAGGGCTGGGGGTGTAGCTCAGAGGTAGAATACCTCTGGGTTCAATCCCCCGTACCAAAAAAATAAAAATTAAAAAAAAAAGAGAGAGATGCTAACATTTCAAAAGGGGGAAATTCCACCTGCAGATTTGGATTTGGGCTTTGGTAGATCTAGCCCAAGTACTTAATTTGGTTTCTGCCTCCACTTTACAGAAGGAAAGACAGGTTGTCCATGGGGAAGCAAAACTTATCAGAATCTAACCCCTGCAGAAACGCCACCACTTCCCCACCCAACCCAAAGCAGAACCCAAACCCTTTGAGTACAAAATAGTCAAGTCTTTCAGGTCTCAGTTTAGCACAACCTGCAGTTGTGCTAAAGTGCCACCTCTGGATAACTAAATTGGAGGAAGACCAGAAACACCTCCTTCCTGTTCAGTCCTTGATCAAAAAAACCTGACCAAAGCCATAGAATGGAGGCCAACAGTCTAGTTTTCCTCCCCCAAAAAGCAAACATGTATGCAACATGCATAGGAATCAAGCTCAGTGTGGAGTTTCCAGAATGAGTCTTATGCAGGAGGAAAAAATTAACCTCGACGCTTTCATAAAAGAAATGTTCAGTCTGGGCCGTGAGCTTGGACATCTTCCGTCTAAGCCATCTCTTGTCGTTTCTCCCCCAAGGTGTTGAGAAAGATGAGCTAGTTTCCGGGGAGGCGCTGTGCAGACGAGTCTGAGCATCTGCACAGGTGCTGTCCGTGGGCTGGGCCTGCCTACCTGGGTGATGGCACCAGGGAACAGCAGAGCTCCTCCGGGCTCAGCCTGAAGAGGCAGGATGGGCGCCCAGGGGCTCCAGAGCTGCCTTCCCACAGTCCTGACCAAAGCACATGTCCGAACCCTAGCCAAGGGCCCACTTCATATTCTCGCTCCTGCTGAGCAAATTACCATTGCTCTGGTGTGTCCAAAAAAGACAACTAACCTGCAACGCCAGGCACAGTGGTGCACATCTGTAATCTCAGTACTTGCAAGGCTGAGATAGGAGGATTGCAGGCTCAAAGCCAGCCTCAGCAACTTAGTGAGACACTCAGCAATTTAGCCAGACCCTCTTTCAAAATTTAAACATAATAAAAAAGGCTGGGGAACGCCAGACATGGTGGCACATGCCTGTAATCCCAGTTCTTACAAGGCTGAAACAGGAGGATCGCAGATTCGAGGACAGGCTCAGCAATGTAGCAAGACTCTCAGCAACCTAGCGAGATCCTGTTTCAAAATAAAAAATAAAATACAGCTGGGCATGTAGCTCTGAGGTTGAATGGCCCTTGGTTCAAAATCCAGTACCCTCCCTCTCCAAAAAGAAAAAAAGAAAAAACCTGACCTGCAGCTCTCTAGGGATTTTAGCTTTTTCCAGAAAACAATGTAAATCATTGTTTGTACCCACTGAACGCTGGGTCTGTGCATTCAACACTGGAGGGGTCGGGGTTATAATGTGAGAGGAAAAAGATCTCTTTTTTTTTCTTTTTTCTACAATAGCGTGACTTCTAATGAAAAGTTGCAATGTTTCAGATTAGAGTCCAGAGACCTTCATCACCACTGAGATGATGGGATTTTTTTCCCCATGAAAACAAAATTATTCCAGAGGGATTCTAATGAATGGGGTTTTTAAAGAAAACCATTTGCTCTCCATGCTAAGAGTCTATATGTTCCCTGGAACTGACAAGATCAAAATGGCCCTCGGCCTCCTGGAGGCAGGGGAGGCCCCGTGGAAGGCGCTGGCGTGAGTTACAAGGCCGCCTCTGTGCCCAGCGTCTTTCTGTCTGTGGCATGGAGACGACAGTCCCTCCCAGAGGCCTTCGGAGGTCAAGTGACACAGTAGTCGCAAGCCATACTGTGAGAGCCAGCCCTGGGTGGAGGTCAGGGAGAAGCTAGCCCTGGTCACCTCTGAGGGCTTTGTATCCGAAGAACATTTCCATGTGCTGCAAGTTGTCCGTGACCTTGGAGGGGGAGGGCACATGGTCGAGACAGCCCCACCAGACCCAGCCAGGCTTCACTCACCTGACTGAGCAGATGGAGAGGGGCAGGCCGGGGGACCTCACTCTTAGGTGAAGGCACCGCTGGACATTGGTCCACGGCTTTTATGCATTCTAGAGAGGGAGGAGATTGAGGTTGGGACACTGCTGCATACGTGCAGAGTCCACGGAGTAATGTTTAGTAAACATGCAGAGACAGCGAGGGGTAAAGTCTAAACCAGGCAAACCGCAGAACCAATGTGGACTCTTTTAGACAGCGGTCAGCAAGAGGACGGATGAGGATGTGCAGGTCCTTGAGACAATGTTGGACAAGCAGGATACTTGGGAATGAGTGCTGGCAAGGACGTAAGGGCGTTTACCGTGGAGGAACAGGCTGCTTTCGGCTCATCCAGCAGTCTAATCATGGCTTCCCACGACCCTTAGACCTAGCCAAGGCAGATGGTAACCTGTTTCTGGCCGTCACGTTCTCCACAGGACCCACAGAGGGCCGATGGGGGGGGGACCAGCGGAGTGTAGGGACACCATGCATGCCACACTGGAAATGCACACGATCTTCCGTCAGAATCTCATTTCTTACGTGGGTCTATAATATATTTATTTATTTGTTTATTCATTCATTCATTCATTTATTTATTTATTTATTTTTGCGGTACTGGGGATTGAACTCAGGGGCATTCTACCTCCGAGCTATACCCCCAGCCCTATTTTTTATTCTTTATTTTGAAACAGGGTCTCACTAAGTTGCGGAGGGCCTCACTAGGTAGCTGAGGCTGGCCATGAACCCGTGTGCTCCGGTCTCAGCCTCCCGAATGCTGGGATTACAAGCATGCGCCACCACGCCCGGCTCTATCATATATGTCTTAGAAGAACTGTTCAGCAAGCGTGGTTCAGGCCCCTTAAAACAATGTGCGCCCTGACCGAGTCCCCACGCAGGGTGACAGTGTGGCTCAGTGCAGACGTGTCCCTGCAGCATTTGCTGGGTGCCTGAGTTGATGGGGGAGCTCGGTTGCCAGCTGGGAGGAGCCCCAGCCCCAAGACAGAGAGGAGAGCTCTGTGCGCTCAGCCCCAAGAGCTCTGGGGACTCCCCAGCCCCTGCGGGTCATCAGAGGTCACTTTGCCTTCTGTCTCCCTAGCTATGAAGTCCCAACCAGCGGGACACCTGCATGAAAGGAAGGGGCAGGAGTGGAGGGGCACTCACCTCAGGCTGTCTGACAAGGAGCTTTTCTGGTGAATTTATGGCTGCCTATATTTCTGTCTCCATCCACGGAGTCTCCGAGTCTCACTGGAGACACATTAAATGTTAATGGAATGAGCCCCTTGAAACAGTGCCCCTCCGTGAGAGAGGTTTCAAACAAGACCAGATATGTGTGTGTATGTGTGTGTGTACACATTTTTATAGATCTGTTTGCTTAGATTGTAAAAGCTTGAAAAAAAAATGGCTTTCACAGTGATGCTTGGGGCAAAATCCGATGCTATCAGGAGACACCACAGTCTCCTCCTGGCTGTTTAATTAAAGCTGGGCCCCCGGGAAGCAGGGGGGGGAGGGGGGACAGAGATGGAATTCGCTGTGTCTGCCTCTGTGATCCTCACTGTGATCGGCTTGGGTTCCAGAAGGGTGACGTGTCAAGGCAGCCCCTTAGGACTTGTCTGGAATCACGTTGGTCTTCAGGGCCAGAGCCGACTCTGACTGAGCTCCTGGAGGTCCATCTGCCCTGGAGCTGGGTCCACACCCGCCTGCAGAGGGCCCAGTGAGGCCAAAGCTAAGGAGAGGCCGGGAGGCTCACTGTGCCTCCCCAGGCAGCTCTCTGTACACGTTTTTGTTGTTGTTGTTTTGTTTGTTTTTTGTGTTTTTTGGTACTGGGGATTGAACATGGGCGCATTTTTCTCCAAAGCTACAATTACAGCCCCTTTTTTTTTTCTTTTATTATTTTGAAATAATCTCACTAAGTAGCTGAGAGTCTCACCAAATTGCTTAGGCTGGCCTTGAACTCGTGATCCTCCCATTTCAGCCTCCCAAGTACCGAGATTACAGCCCTGTGCCACCGCACCCAGCCTCTCTCTACTCTTGAACGTATACTTGCCGTTGTTAATAATAATAGCAGCACCATACTTGAGGAAGCCCACTCCATCCCGGACCCCCTGCTAGGTACCTATTCTATGCTGCCCCTAATCGTGGAAACAGTTCTGAAAGTGAGGGTTGATTGTCCTCATGCTTCAGAGAAAGAAACAAGGGCTCACAATGGTTAATTTTCCTAAGGAAGCAAAGCTACTAAGTAGGCTGCAGCCAGCCAACAAGTCCCCTGCTGCTGCCCGGAGCTCTGCACCCCTCTACCAGCCCAGCACAGCCCTGCTCAAAGGGAAAATGTCACACGTGGATTTGAGGCTGGGGCAGGATCGTGAGATCGGTACCACCTCAACTCCCACGAAAACACAGCAGGCACAGAAGGTGGGGTCTGGCCACCTGCCAGAGAGCTGTTGGCAGGAGTCTTCAGTTGTATTTCCATAGGAAACCCGTACTATAGCATCAGGAAAAGGAAAACTGGTTCCAGAGACCATACAGGACTTTGGCATAGTGAGTTTGTCGATGGTTTGTCTTCCAAACTTTTCAATCAGGTACACACAGCCAGATTTGGTAGTGTACTCCTGTAACCCCAATACTTGGGAGGCTGAGACAGAAGGATCACAGGTTTAAGGCTAGCCTCAGCAACTTAGCTGTTTGAAAATAAATTAATTAATTAATAAATAATTAATTAATTTAAAAGGGCTGGGGGTGTAGCTCAGAGGTAGGATGCCCCTGGGTTCAATACCCAGTACCAAAACAAGTAAATAAATAAATAGGTATGTGCACATCTATCCTGGAAAGAAATGGGATGGTTTCTGTACGTGGTACTTTGTAACCTGTTTGTCTTCTTACCTAACACATGGAGGCATCCTCTATGGGGCTGGCTCAGTCCTCCTAAGTTCTCAAAGTACCTGGGTGTGATGGCACATGCTTGTAATCCCAGTACTTGGGACGCTGAGATAGGAGGATCGCAGGTTCATGGCCAGCCTCAGGAACTTAGCAAGGCCCTCTGCAACTTAGTGACACCCTGTTTTAAAATAAATAAACAAAATAGGGGTATAGCTCAGAGGTAGAATGCCCCTGAGTTCAATCCCCAGTATCAAAAAGAAAAGAAAAAAGTGGTAAAACTCAGGTGTTTTGGGTGATCTTGAAGACCAATGTCCTCTCTCAAAGTTCTTAGTCTTGTTCACCTGCTCTGAGTCCGAGAGAAAGGGCTAGCACCGGTGACATCTCTGGTATGTGTAGGCCATGTGCTTGGGCTTCTGTGACAATGTGAAACATTCCAGGAGAACCTTCAGAGGCTGATGCTGGCCCCTGAGCTTGGTAGGGCCCAGTGAACCAGAACTATTCACAGCCCTCAGCTATAGGAACACAGCACCCCCTAGGACTCCAGCTAGAATCTGGCAAAAGTTAATCCAGAGAAGTAAAATCTCTGCCAGGGACATAGTCTACCAGACCACCAGCAGCAGCAAACCCCACCCCTGCCCTGTCCCGGCTTCACCTAATGGGGGAGCCAGAGAGCAGTGAGCACCACGCAGATCCCAGTGGAAGGAGGTGGAGAGCCCCTTCCATGAGTTCACGGAGTAGATCTTTTTATAGACTAGGAAGTTAAAAGCTGCTGGAAGGACAATGAGTAAATTGTGGAGCCGGGCAGTCAATGACCTGGTGTGTTGATTCCTGGCCTCTCATCAAAGCTCTGTCCAGCTCATAATTCACACAGGAAGATGGAAGTCAGTCCATGGTTCGGGCAGCTGGGACCTGTCCCTCTTCTGATCCTCTGACTCTGACACTGGGCCCTACCAAGCTCAGGGACCAGCATCAGCCTCTGAAGGTTCTCCTGGAATGTTTCACATTGTCACAGAAGCCCAAGCACACGGCCTACACATGCCAGAGATGCCACCGGTGCTAGCCCTTTCTCTCGGACTCAGAGCAGGTGAACAAGACTAAGAACTTTGAGAGAGGACATTGGTCTTCAAGATCACCCAAAACACCTGAGTTTTACCGTGGTCATTGATCATTTCTGGCCAGAGACCTCGTCAATTATGCACTTGGCTTTAACAGACCCATGGGATCTGCCCTTGCCCTGATTTCTCACATGTATATTAACCACAGAAGAAATGAGAGTTCTTTTTGGTGCTTAAGTAGTACTGAGCCAGACTGATGCCCACCGGGAGGGCCTGGGTACCTCCTGGTCAGAGGATGCAGGGGAGCCAAGGACATAATGCAGAGAGGGGCATCTTAGCCTGGGCTCAATGTCCTCCCCAGGAGCTCAGCAGACACCTGCCCTGCCTCAACTCTTCCCTCCCCAAGAATGGAAAGATTCCTAGATTTCCCTCCTGGGTGTGTCCTGCAGCAGAGGGCTCTATGACCCATGGTCTAACTAAAGACACAAAGAGAAAAGTCACATGCCTTTGGGTGTTGTCTGTGAATCGGTACATACATCCTTCTCACCCAATGGCAGGCTTCATCCAGGCCAAGCAGTCACAGAAGTAAGATCCCAGTAATATGACAATCCCCTGATTTCCCAGGGAGCACGGTATTTTCATAGTTGCATGACCAATTGGACATCAACGCCTTCCACAGTGTGGATGGAAGATGTCCTAGTCAGATGCCCCCTTAAAATAAGTAACACATTTGGGAGGCTGAGACAGGAGGATTGCAGGTTTGCGGCCAGCCTTGGCTTAGGGAGGCCCTCCACAACTTAGTGAGACCCTGTTTCAAAATAAAGAATAAAAAATGGAACTGGGGGTGTAGCTCAGAGGTAGAATGCCCCTGGGTTCAATCCCCAGTACCACAAAAATAAATAAATAAATAAATAAATAAATAACACAGCTGGGCGTGGTGGTGCACACTTGTAGTCCCAGTACTTGGGAGGTTGAAACGGGAGGATCGCAGGTTCGCGACCAGCCTCAGCAACTTGTGAGACCCTCCGCAACTTAGTGATGCCCTGTTTCAAAATGAGGAATAAAATAGGGCTGGAGATATAGCTCAGAGGTAGACTGTCCCTGGGTTTAGTCCCCAGTACCACACACATACCAAAAAAAAAAAAAGGTAACCTATTAATGTACTTATACATTCATATTTAAAGAAACTAAATCCACTCTGCACTGGAATGTACAACGTTTGAATTTAGAAATGCTGTTGTTGTCCTTTCTCTACTAACATATAAAATTGAGGCTGCTTTGGTTGGATCAAGCAGTTGAATATGAGCAACTTTGTGTGGTACAACCTAGTATGTGTGGGGTCTGTGCTGTTGTCTCCTGCTCCCTCTTCTGAGGCACCTGTGCCTTTTGCCAGAGCACACAGGGTCATTGAAACCTACTCCACTGAAATGCTGCCTCTCCACATCTGTGCATGTCACTCTCAACAGACATCTGCATAAGCTGTGGCAGAGGTTCATGCTGCACTGGCACGGCCTTGCTCTGTGTTGGTATTGCCTTGCTTTGTATTGGCATGGCTCTGCTCTGTGTCGGTATTTCCTTGCTCTGTATTGGTATGGCTCTGCTCTGTGTTGGCATGGCTTTGCTTGGTATGGGTACAGCTTTGCTCTATACTGATATGGCCTTGCTCTATATTGGCATGGCTTTGTGCTTTTGTAGCAGCATTGTCTCGGTGTGGATTTCCACGGCATTGGCGTGATTTTCTCAGCTCTGGCCAAATTTTTCTCTTCATCAGCGTGGCTCTGCTCTGCCTTGGTGCAGCGTTGCTGTGCATTAGTGTTCCATCACCCACCTTGAACACACTCAGTCTCTAGATGTAATCCTATTGTTTCTAGATGTTTCCAGATTGCTCTTGTAAGTGATCTCTAAGCATTTCTTACACCATCCACCCTCACTCACAATTATGAAGTCCTGTCTCCAGGAGTAGCTGCGTTTGTTTTTTCTTCTTCTTCTCTCATTTTCTTTTCCTTTTCTTTACTCTTTTTTTTGCCTCTTTTGTATTTATTTTTTGAGCCCCCAACCCCCAGGTGATCTCCATTAGACCCATCAATCATAAGCCCTAACTAAGGTCATTCAGATGAATAGCATTTTCCCAAACAGTACTTCAACTACAAAAATCCTTGAGAGCATTCCTTACCCCTACCCCTGAGCTGTAAGAGGTTTTTTTTCCCCTCATGTAAACATTATACCACTTACTCTTTTCTGAGAGTAGTTTTGACTGAAAGCCTTCGTCCCTTAGATCTGAGTGCACCTGTCACCTGCATATAAACTCAGCAGCCCAGGCTGCGGCTGGACACAACTCTGGCTTAATTGTACATGTCTGTACATAAATATACAACCACTTTACAGGAAGCAGAGCGAGCTCTTTGCCTTCTGCACTGCGTGCTGGAACAAAGCTCAGATTAAGTCAGGGCCACTCAGCTCCCGCTGCCCACTGCAACCCTCTAGAGAATTTTAAAAACCGTAATGACCCTAGACAGTCTGATTTCATTAATCTGGGGTATTAGGATTTTGTGTGTGGTATTGAGGACTGACCTCAGGGGTATTCTACCTCTGAGTTATACCTCCAGCCCTTTTTATTTTTTATTTCAAAACAGGGTCTTGCTAAGTTGCTGAGAGTCTCGCTAAATTGCCAAGGCTGGCCTCGAACCTGCAATCCTCCTGTCTCAGCCTCCCAAGTACTGGGATTACAGGTGTGTGCCACTATACCAGGTTGACATCGGAATTTTTAAAAGCTCAACTTAATTTTTAAAAGCTCATCCACTAACTCCATGCAGTAGATCCTAGCTCTCTCCAAGATTCTCCCTCACCCCCCTGCCCCAGGCAGAAATCAAGTTGGTATACATTCTGGCCCAGGTTCAAGGTCTCCCTGGTGGGGGCAGACTCCTTGTGTGACCTCATCCCTCCAACCTCAGCACCCCTAAACTTCCACATGCCCCGGTACCCACTCCTGAGGTTGGGAGGGAGCCTAGAAATCTGCTTTTGTAATCCAGGATGACGTCTCCAGGGCCATGAGCAGCCTCTGATGGGTTTAGTGGGATCTGGAGTCGGGCAGGAAGCAGAGGCCTAGAGCTGGCTTGGACATGCCGGGGGCCCACAGGAAACTGCTTGTGGCTTTCCACCTCTCCTGTGATTTGAAGAGCAGTGCCCCTTCCCAGCAACATTCCCTCTGAATGCTTATCTGTCTAAAGTGAGAACATCAACGTGATCCTGCTTGTCAGACAAGAAAGCAGAGGGACTCACCCGGCTCACCCCTGGAAGGGCATGTTACCCCATGGTAACACTAAGGTCTCCTGCTGAGCTGTGGCTTCTAGGGGGATGGAGGGGGGAGGGCAGAAGGCCTCTCCTCCAGCACAGGGTCTGGTCAGTCCCAAGGGGGGGACGTAGGTAAGTACCTGATCCCAACAGCACCTGGCGTCCTTACCAGGTATGGCATTCCGAGGACAGCCCCGTTCCCCTCTCTGCACCCTGAGGTGCCGTTAGTAACTCCAGTTGAACAACACAGCCCAGCACAGGGTCTGTTAAAGTTTTGCAGAGCACTCTAAGAGCCCCATAAATCGGGTTGTGTGGACACTGGGGTACCAGATGGGGAAGGTGCAGGTGTGGATACAGACCCTGCTTAGGAGGAGACTTAGAGGACAGACAGTGTCAACGGCTCCTGAGAACACGAGCAAGGGCCGAGCAGGGTCAGGGAACAGCACAGAGCTCCCAACTGGGAAAGACAGTCATGCACCACTTAGCCCCAGGGCCAGGTACTCAGAAATGCCCCATTAGTGGAATCCATCTTTGTGGGAACGTCAGAGGGTGATGGGCTAGGTCAGTCCCTCCACGCAGCCTGTTGGAGTGATCAGGACACACAGTACACAGGACTTGTGTGCGGCTGCTGCAGGCAAACACGGCAGACAGTTTTAAGCATCTTGTAAGTAGAATGGTACACTCTGGAAGGTAAATACATAAGCCAGCAGCATAGCCATTTGGTGTCAAGTGTTCTGCCTGGCACATGACTGGACGTGCCGTCCTCTTTTAGGAATGGTGACACAGTAGGTGGTTTACGTTGGCATCTCCATAAACACGCGACTAATATGTGGCCCTGTCACCTTAGGACAGCCACCATATCCCTAGGTGATGGGAAGTTTTCAGCTCCATTAGGATATCATGGGAACACTGTCACATATGCAGTGACTGGAAGGTCGTGTGAGATGTGACTACCTTTTTATGCTTTTATTGATGTGCATTGTAATTATTTATCACAGTGAGGTTCAAAGTGATCCAGACGTACACTTGATATGTTTCCTCCCTGTCCCAACCCCCTCCCCCCTCCCCGTACATGTTATTGACATTGGCAGCGATACCTTCATATATCTATTCCCTTAACCAACATATCTTTTTCCTCTCCTCCTCGCAACCTCCTTCCTCTGTTCTACTGGTCTCTTTCCTTATTCACCTGAAGTCTCCTTTGCCTTCTATTTTCTCTCTGGCTTCCGCAAAGGAGAGAAAACATATGACTCTTGACTTTCTGCAACTGGCTGGTCTCGCTTAGCATAATGTTGTCGAGCTCCGTCCATTTTCCTGTGCATGACACAACTTTGTTCTTCCCTAGGACTGAGTAAAATTCCATTGTGTATCCATTCCACATTTTCTTTGTCCATTCAACTGTTGATGAACACCTGGGTCGATTCCACGATTTGGCTTCTGTGAACTGGGCGGCTGTAAACACGGTTATGCATGTATCCGTACAGTATTCTGACTTTAATTCTTTTGGAAAGATCCCGAGGAGTGGTAGAGTTGGGCCATATGGTGATTCCATTTCTAGTCTTTTGAAGAACCTCTATACTGACCTCCATAGTGGCTGTACTGATTTACAATCCCACCAACAGTGTATAAGAATTCCTATTTCCCCACATCCTCACCAGTATTTGTTATTGTTTGTATTCTTGATAATTGCCATTCGAATTGGAGTTAGATGAAATCTCAGTGTTGTTTTGATTTGTTGTCTTTCATCATTGCTGATGATGTGGAACATTTTTTCATGTATTTATTGCCTATTTGTATTTCTTCTTTTGAGAAGTACGTATTCAGTTGCCCATTTTTTTTATTAGTTTGGTTTTTTAGTGTTGGTTTTTAAGTTCTCTATATATTCTCTGTATTAGTCCTCTACCGGAGGAGTAGATGGCAAAGATTTTCTCCCATTCTGAAGTCTCTCTCTTCAGACTCTTGATTGTTTCTTTGCTGTGCAGAAGCTGTTTAGTTTGATACCATACCATTTTTTGATTCTCAGCTTTATTTCCTGAGCTTTGGAGGTCTTATTGAGGAATTCTCTACCAGTGCTCATATGTTGGAGAGTTGGCCCTATGTTTTCTTCTAGTAATTTCACACTTTCTAGTCTAATTTCTAGGTCTTAGCGGGGCACGGTAGCACACACCTGTAATTTCAGTACATGGGAGGCTGAGACAGGAGGATTGCAGGTTGGAGGCCAGCATGCAGTAACTTAGACCTTGTTTCTATGACCTACATTATGATATAAGACTATAATGCACCAATAAAAGTATTAAATAAAAATAAAAAAGTAAAAAATAAAAATCAAATAGGGTTGAGGGTGTAGCTCAGAGGTTGAATGCCCGTAGGTTTAATCCCCTGTACCATCAAAATAACAATAATACCTAGGTCTTTGATCCATCTTAAGTGGACTCTTATGCAGGGTGAGAAATTGGAGTCTAATTTCATTTTTCTATATATGAGTATCCAGTATTCCTAGCACCATTTGTTGAAAAGTTATCTTTTCTCCAGCATACGGTTTTGGCTCCTCTGTCAAAAATCGATTGAGGGTTTGTTGGTCTCTCCTATTTCTCTTCCATTGGTCTATGTGTCTATTTTTGTGGTATTGACACAAAACACACACACACATGACTACTTGAAGAAGACTGGGAGGGAGGGCAAAACCACAGCGTAGAGCCCTCCCTGCTCCACTCCTCAGGAATTGGGACCTTCTGCTCAACCGCACTGACCTGGTTGGAGCAATCTCTGCCTCCTGTGCCAGGGCTACAGGTGCTGGTGATGCCAGCAAGGAAGGATTTCGTGTCTAAATTAACTCCATTAGCCTCAAACATTAGTCCATGGTTCTGGTATGCAAGGAGAGTTGCGTTTTGTTTGAACTTCACTTGATCCTAAGCCCCAACCCTCTAGGCTTGTGAGAAATCCGACTGCAGTCACGACTAGGCAAAGGCCCCAGAAGTACAGGCTGCAGGAAGCCCAGGGAGACCCCTGTGGCCCACTCCCTCGTGGGGACCACCAGCCACCGTGGTCCATTAGCTCGAGAATTTCAAAGCCGGGCTCTCTGCTTCGAACGGAGGTGGGAGATGAGACACAACCAGGATGAATTAATAGTTTGGCAGTCGTCTTGTGATTTAATCAGCTAGGGCTGTCACCACAAAATACCAAAGACAGGTGGCTTAAACGACACACATTGATCTTGCATGGTGCTTGTATCTTCAAGTCCAAGATCAAGGTGCAGATCCGATGTCTGGTGAGGGCTCTCCTTCTGGTTTACCATCTTCCCAGATCCCCACATGGTGGAGAAAATATTCTAGTCTCTTTTTCTTCTTAAAAGGACATTAATCCCATCATAAGGAGCCCTACCCTCATGACCTCACTTCGACCCTAACCACCACCCAAAGTCCCTGCCTCCTAATGCCATCCCCCTGGGGGTTAGGGATTCCACCTCTGCATTTGGGGGAGGGACTGTCATCCATGTTGAAGCTGTCGTCTAGCGGGTAGCCAGTGCCCTTGTCCTGCCAATGTCGCAAACACCCGGGGATGACACAGATGGCCAGGGCCAGCTGCATGGTAGGGCTGTGGTCCCGGCCCCGGAGGTCCACTCAGGCCCCTGCCTGAGGCCGTCCCTCTGTCTGCCAGTGCTCCTCGACCTGCGGGAAGGGGCTGCAGTCACGCGTGGTGCAGTGTATGCACAAGATCACCGGGCGCCACGGCAGCGAGTGTGCCACCCTCTCAAAGCCGGCAGCCTACCGACAGTGCCACCAGGAGGTCTGCAATGACAAGATCAACGTGAATACCATCACCTCGCCTCGCCTGGGTGAGTGCCTCCCCTGGGCCCCTGTCCCGGGGGTACAGCGTCCCCTGCCAAGGAAGCTCCACGAGTGGGGCAGTTTTGTAAGTCAGAGAGCCGCCATCTCGGGCTTTCTTCAAGCCCCCAAGAGGCCAACACATGGCACTGCTGCAGAATTCAGAGATGGGCTTTATTCAGGAAGGAGTCATTTGCTAACTGTAATCTCGAACACAGTCCCTTGCAGGAGATGTGGGTCACTTGTTTGTACCTTGGCCTCATGCTTTTTTTTTTTTTTGCGATACTAGGGATTGAACTCAGGGGCTACACCCCCAGCCCTATTTTTTATTCTTTATTTTGAAACAGGGTCTCACTAAGTTGCAGAGTGCCTCACTAGGTAGCTGAGGCTGGCCACGAACCCGGATCCTCCAGTCTCAACCTCCCAAATGCTGGGATTACAAGCATGCGCCACCACGCCCGGCTGGCCTCGTGCTTTTGTGAGTCCTTTGATGTCCACTGCTCCGTGTCACCCTATTTTATTTTATTTTTATAATGTGCTTGTATTGGTGCATTACGGCCTCACATCAGAATGTGAATCATGTTGACAGTGATGTACATCATGCACACAGCACTCGCTGCCCCTCCCCCCCAACTCCCCTTCCCATTAGCGAGTACTGAGCTTGCTGTTGGTATATTCACATACGTATACACGGTCGATGGTAGTATTTCCATGAATGAACCTCAGGCTCCCCTCTCCCCTTCCCTTAGACCACCTCCCTGGCTCCACTGAGGTTTCTCCTCCATTGCCTGGAGTCCCTCTGGTTACTCCCTAGCTTTCACTCTACTTTTTTTTTTTTTTTTGTAGTACTGGGGATTGAACTCAGAAGCATTCTACCTCCGAGCTACACCCCCAGCCCTATTTTTTATTCTTTATTTTGAAACAGGGTCTCACTAAGTTTCGGAGTGCCTCACTAGGTAGCTGAGGCTGGCCTCGAACCCAGATCCTCCGGTCCCAGCCTCCCAAATGCTGGGATTACAAGCATTTCACTCTATTTTATAAGAGCCAATAGCAATGATGTGTTCTGACGCAAATTAGCAGTGACTGTCACCAAGCTCAGAAGCAGGCTGGCTAGTGAGTGCCCCCTCCCCTGAACAGGCAACCTGATCAGGACACGGGTGCGTCCCACGTGGTAGAAAGTGGTATCCACCGTGCCCTTGACTAGGGCACGATTTCACCATTCTCTGCAAAGTCAGTGTGAGCAGGAGGGTGATGGAGCCCCCTCCCCACTCGTGTCAGGCCGCTGGCCACCTCTGTGCCCGTGTTACAATGCGCCCATGCCTGCTAACCCCCGAGCATTCTCTCTCCACTCTCCCTTTAGCCGCTCTGACCTACAAATGCACGCGGGACCAGTGGACGGTGTACTGCCGGGTCATCCGAGAAAAGAACCTCTGCCAGGACATGCGGTGGTACCAGCGCTGCTGCCAGACGTGCAGGGACTTCTACGCCAACAAGATGCGCCAGCCACCTTCCCCACCGAGCTCATGACACACGGCCCAGCAGTGGCTCCACGCTCGGACTCGAGTTCAGAAGCCCGGCAGCCGGTGAGTGGACGGCCCACCCAGCTCAAAGCACACCAGCCCTGTGGCCAGGAGCCCTGAAGCACACCTCTGCTCCCCCAGCAAGGCTGCCCCAAGAATTCGACTGCATAGAAACTGGAGAGGGGGCTTGACATTCCATTAGTGCTTCTGTACCTAATATATTGTTAGCGGCCACTGGATGGCTTCCTATAGTAAAAGAAAACCAGGTATGCATCCCCAAACAATTGTCCTTCCTAAGATTCCATGCCCTTTGAAGGGGAAGACTTCTGGAGGTCCGTCGTCAAAAGAGAGAGATGTCGGAAGGCGCTTCTGTCCTCACCTTCTTGTGACATTGGAATACTCAGGGCTTGATACCACAGCGGGGATACTCTGAAAATGAGACATCATACGTTAGGAGGGGCTTTATTCTGAAAGCCAGCCTTCCCCGGGTGGAAAGACAGATGTCCACAAGCCTCTGCCAGGGGCTTATCTGCAGAGGGCTGGGCTTCTGGCGCCGAGAGACATTCCGTCATCGATTTTCCTGAAAACACAAGAATCCAACACTGCCGCCCTGCCCATCCCCGAGAATATATTCTCAAAACCCTGGGCCTTGCCTTGGAAGTCCTGACCCCGAGAGTTTAAAGCGACGCAGACCAGCAAGGACGCCAGCGCCACGTAGTTCTGCACATCGCTCAAGCGGGAGAACGTTCCAGAAGGGCTGGGTTGGGGGAAGCATCTTGGGAAGCTCTGCCGTCCACCATGCAGGGAATCGGAGCAGCCTTTCTTCAAGGTGCCGTGAAGCGGGGCACGTGCTAATCCTGGCAAGGGGTTGCTTCCTAACACGACGGCAGACACAGCGCAGCTTTGTCAGGGCATATGGCCACCGCCCACCCTGCCCCACCTCCTTACACACACTTCTAGATGCACCTGTCACTCACCGCCTGCCTAAGGCTTTCCGTTGACCTTGGCCTTTGAGCTGAAGAGGTTACATCCAGGACCTCAGAGCACACGGCCCAGGCCTGGGATCCGCAGAGCAGACGTGGCTGGGTCCTCAGGACACGCATGGGTGGGTTTCCTCTAGCCTGGAGTGCCCAGCTGGGATGGCTGTACACGCACTGGGCCTTCCTATAGCCCAGGCCCCGTGGTCCCCATGAGCATCGTGGCTGGCTTATTGACGGTCTTCCTAGAGGGGCAAGGATGATACTCAGAAGGCTTCTCTTCCCATCGCCTTGCCTCAGAGAGATTCCAGCTCCACCTGCCCAAAGAAATCCATCGTGACCTCTTGGAGCATGCAGCTGCAGGTTGGACACAGGAGGCTGGGCCAGGCTGAGGATGGAAACCTCAGATGCCTACTTTGCTCACCAACATGGTGGACGCTTCATGGGTGCTGATGTCCTGGGACTCAACCTTGAGAAGCCCTCCTCCTTCCTAGGTTTTACAAGAAGAACTCACGGTGTGTGTGTGTGGAGGGGCACCCTCCACGGGCTCATCTGCAAGTGCTTCTTGATTTCGTGGTGCTGCGTTTCTGTTTCTGGTTTGGTTTGTTTTTGTTTTGTTGTGTTGTTTTAATTTTTACCGCTCCGTAGCAGAGGAATAGAGGGGATGGCAGGGAATTTCTTTGGTTCCACTTGAATCAACAAAGAGGGTGCTGAGAAAACTCCTTCGGTGCTCGGTGGTAAGGAACGAGAGAAGGTCGGGAGGGTGAGCCGCCGGCCATCACGCCAGGGCCTCTGAAAACACCACTGATCTCCCCAGGGTAGGTGTCCGTTTCTACAACACTGTCAAATTCTGGAAGGCTGAAGGGGGTTGATTTCCCCTCCCCCGCCCCCAGATCCACAATGTGCTGTTAATTCACCAAAAGACATTAGTCTTTTGGAGCCCAGAAGCAGAGCCGGGGCAGCCAGCTAAGGAAGCAGGGGCGGCCTTTCTTGCTCATCCGCAGGGCCACCCAAGCGGAGCCAGTGCGTGCTTGTGCCCGTAGGTGGCCACTGTCCTTGGTCCTCTGAATTGTCCCCGGCCACCCTGAATGGATCCCCCTGGCAGAAGCCCTCTGTGTCCTCAGAACAATTAATTCTATTCTTATTAAATACCCCATTGGCTCCCCAAAGCCGGTGTCTTTCTGAGCCCTTATAGCGCCCCCTGGTGTTAGCGTTCTGAAATCCACCAGCCGGCTTTCTGTTTATGGCACTGGCCTCGAAACCATTGCAACGTTCTTGTTCCACTCTGGGGACCTCAGAGCTCCGAGACCAACAGTGATGTTTCTCTGTCGTTAGCCACACCCCGTACTGTCTCTCGAGTACTGTACCTTAGTGGCGGCACAGCTGTGTCACCAGCTAGACCCCCACGATCTTCCGGTGCTTTTGTTATTGGTGCAAAAAGAAACCCTCTCAGAAGCCGACTGTGGTTTGGTATTATCAGAACAGAGGGGGAAGATTCTCGGTGGCAATAATATCATGGTTCCTTTTCGTTTTCTCATTTCAGAGTTAAATGTATATATTTTCCATTAGTTAACTTGCATTACGTACTGTACCCATGGTATTTCTTGTTTTACTTTTTGGTGCTGGTTCTGAAAGACAGAAAAAAGGAAAAAAAAAATAGAAGACAAACATTGGATGCCATTATACATGAAAAATTAATCATTTCATTGGAAGCAAGTTGAACATGTGTAATAAAATGTTTTTCCATAACAGCTTTAAGCTGTCTGTGAAGTGACAGACAGAAGCCAGTCCTCAAAGGCTGGGGGGTGGGGAGGGGGGAGGGAACTGTGTCCTTCCCTGCCTGGGACTTGGCTTCGGGACACCGCAGCCTGCTGACCACAGCTGTGGCCGTCGTCAGAGGTCGCCGGGAAATGGGATCTTGGCAGGTGGCTGTGTCTCACCGAGCAAATGCTAACAAATCACTCAGTCCTGGGCCCTGTGTGGTTGCAAAACCCTGGGTGGGGTGCGGAGGTCTGGCAACCGAGCTGTGAGTCTGTGCCTCTGACCTGGAGCAGCCACCTTGCTGAGGGAGAGGGAGCCACCAACAGAGTGGAACCCTGGCCACAGCTCCACCCACACCTGCTCCCTCTGGCTGGGCTCCCCACCCCTGCCACCCTATATCTCCCTTCTTCCAGCAGGTGTGGGGTTGGTCCTAGCCCTCCCCACCTTCCAAGACTAGGGACACAGCAAAGACACTGCTTCACAACGGAGACAGTCACCGCCATTTGGACCCCATCTGGGCCTAACATGGAGTGGGGGTGTCACAGCTGGGATGGGAGAATGGAGGCTCCATCTCTTCACTTGCCCAGCAGGAACCTAGAGAGGGGTCCCTGTTAAGACTGGCGTAGCACCCAGAGATTTTACCAATTTGTTTGAGAGACAATAAACTGCCCATAGCTCCCTGGTTGCCAGGTATGTTAGTTTCTGTTCATTACTATAACAAAATACCCGAGGTGTATAACTTTATCGAGAAAAGAGCTTCGTTTTGGCTGACGGTTCTGAAGGTCCAAAAGTTGAGGGGCTGCATCTGGTGGCAGAATCCTGAGATGCAGGGCATCACATGGTGAGAGGTGAGCGTTTCTTCTTGTCTCCTTCCTTCCTTCCTTCTTATAAAGCCAGCAGAATTCAATCAAGGAAGTTCTGCCCTGGTGACTTTATTGGATCCTGATCGCCTCTTGAAGGTTTCACCTCTAAACACCACAGTCGGAGTATGTTTCCACCCCTCAGTACCATTAGCATGTAACTTTGGGGATTAGACTTCTGCAGGAGTTTTGGGAGACCAACCACATTCACACCACGGCTCAATAACCATCACCCACCTGCCTCCGGAACCTGGTAGAACCTTCTCCTCTGCCCTCCGAGTCTCCTGATCATTGGTGAGTTGATTTGGGTAGGTAATTCTTTTAAACATGGGGTGGCCTCCAGCGTTTCTGATTGGCTGGCTGAAATCGACATGCATTCATCAACAAATGTTTTTGTTAGAGACCCAGCCATTACTAGAACTGCCGAGAACACAGTTCTAGCAATGGGGATCCAGCAGCCCTGCTGGGCAGATAGGCCTGGGGATGCACACACCAGGGAGGGCGTGAGTGAGGGCGGTGGAAACTGAGGAAGGAAAGCTCAGGACTTCCTGTATGGGTTTGTCGATTGACTTTCTAGACCCAGACTACGAGGATTGGGCCTGGAATCTTTTACAGCAGTGCTCTTCCTCTGCTAAAGGTTTCAGCAAAAGCCCTGTGTTTCTGCTTCTGGGAACAAATCTACCTGAAACTGTGTCCTACTTCCCTGTCTGACCAGAGAAGCAGTGCCAAGCCCTCCTGGAAGACCAGCCTCCCCTACACCTTCACCCGCCCTGCCCAGCTCTCTGCATCCGCCTCCCCTCCCCGTGCTACCCTTAGCTCGCTAGCCTCTCTCCTGCCTTCGCCCCTTGCTCTGCGCTGACGGGACATGTTCTTGGCAGGTCACCAATGACTTCATGGGACCCAACTGCATAGACGCATTCATGCCCCCGCCCGGCTCTCAGCAACCTCTTCCTTTGGCTCATCCTCTTAGTCCCGGCTTCTGCAGCACTGCACGCTCCTGACTTTTCTCCCCTTCATCTTTGCTGGCTCCCATCCCCCACCCACTCTCTCGGTGATGGAGCGCCTAGAGTCGAGCCCTGCAGCCTCTTCCCTCTCTAGACTGACTCCCGGGTCATATCACCTGGACCCGGAGCCTTTACAACCATGCTCATGCCCAGTCTCTCCAAAATTAACATCTTTGGTCCTGACCACTCCCTTGACCATCAGACCCATACATGACCTCTCCCCGTGCAGGGGCGACCCCCCGGAAGCTCTGGTACCCCAAAGGTCATGCAGAGTTGTCCCAAGTCTGCAACTGGGGCAAGGGGCTCAGTGGGGAAAGCTCATCCCCCATTGGCGTGGTTCCAAGGACAAAGGGAATTAACAGAAGGTGCCTGGGTTCACATAGCTGGAAGCGGAGGACAGCTGTCAGTCAGAGCCCCTGGAGGTGGACTCTCTGAAGCATGGGGCGGGGCTTCAGTGGCAATCCCCCCGAGAAAAAGCATAGGGACACTCTCCAGGGCCACATCAGCTCATACGACAAAGGTCACAGGGCCGTGGCTTCCACCGTGCTATAACAGTGAAGCAGTCGCAAAGGCTCATGCAAATGTCAGGGGAGGGGACAGAGTGTGTCTCTCGGTGGGGGCGTGGCGAGGTTCCGGAAGGGCAGATGCATGAGGAAGTATTATTGCTGTCATTTCCAAAAGATTCACACACATGCATCCTAGAGTTCTCCAGAGAAACAACCAGATGGGTATACGTATGTAAAAATCTGCGAGAGGAAACGTGTGGGGATCGGCTCACGCGGTCAGGAAGGCCCAGAATCTGTCATTAGCAAGCTGCAAAGCTGGTAGCGTAAGTCCTGGTAACTCCAGGAGTTCTGAGGACAGGAGAGGAAGGATGCACCAACTCTAGAAGAAGGAGAATTCGCCTCTCCTCCACCTCCTTGTTCTGTTCAGGTCCTCAGCGGGTAAACGATGCTGCCCGCATTGGTGAGGGCAATTTTCTTTGTACAGCCTATTGATTCAAATGTTCATTTCTTCTGAAAATACAGACACACCCAGATGTAGTATTTGACCAGTTCCCTGGGCATCTTTTGGGGTGTGTGTGTGTGTGTGTGTGTGTGTGTGTGTGTGTGTATATCTTTTGGTATATATGTACCAATTTTTTAAAAATTATATATATATATATATAATTAGCCATCATACCCTAAGATAAGCAAAATATAGTCTAATCCTTCTTCCCATTCTGCCTCCAAAGTCATATCCTGTTTCAGCATCTGGTTCAGGCTCCAGGACCAGGATTGTGTCACCTAAATCAGGGGCAAATGAGGGTCCTCCAATGTGGCTTCCCAGGCGTTGTCCTTGGGCACTGTCTGTCCAGATCTATGAATGAAGAGTCAACACTCTCGCCTGGGGAGAGACGATTTCAGGGGCTTCTGCTAGACCTTCCCCACTGCAATAGTTCTTTACGTCACAGAACAAGACCAAGTTCACCCATCCTAACTATACGTTTGGGGACAAGGGAAATGACCGCTGGGTGACTCCAGGAACCCACTAGGCCTACTATGAACCAAACCTAGGTCAGGACCCAGTTATTATCTGAACCCCCATCTCCCTTCATTCTAAAAGGGGGGATTCTAGCCAGGCATGGTGGTACACACTTTAATCCCAGTATGTGGGAGGCTGAGACAGGAGAATTGCAAGTTCAAAGCTAGCCTCAGCAACTTAGCGAGGTTCTCAGCAACTTAGACCCTATTTCCAAATAAAAAATAAAATGGGGCAAGAGGTATAGCCCAGAAGTAGAAGGCCCCTGGGTTCCACCCCTAGTACCATAAAAATAAATTAATTAATTTTAAAAACGGGAGCATTCTGGGTCCTGGGTATCAATGTTGATCTGGATCTGGTGGGCAGTGGTCCTCTAAATGTCCGTGTACATTTCCTTCCACCAAGTAAATGGCTGAAGATCCCTTTGAGGAAAGATGGGGGCTGATAACTTCCTACCCTTTGTCCCAAGTTTCAACCTCTCCTTCCGTCCATAGATTCGGGGCATGAAAACTGGCTCAGAATGGAAACTGAGCAAGACAGCCTAATTTTTTAAGGGCCTAGTTGTTCTTGTGATCATCAACCTTTTTAATCGACTGTCGTAACTGAATCGCACGCTTGCCCTGGTAGGTGGTTCCATGAACTATTTCCAAGGGGGCCAGCACGCAGGGGACCTCCCCTTCTGTCACTCTGACCTTGGCCTCATTTGAGTAACCACATCGCCCTGTTTCTGACCGTTTGGAGCTACTCCGTGGCCTCTGTGATTTGAGGATCCCAGGAACCCCATTGCCCCCAGAGAGCCCAGTTCTGAAACAGCCTTTCCCATGGCCAGCCACGACTGACAAAAGACAGCCATGTCTGAACTCCTCAGCCATGCTGGTCGCTCCCACCAGGGCTTCCTTATTGCTTTGGAGGTGACGTGCTCTGAGGACCCCCAGGGACATTGTCTGGGGGGTGGGGACTTCCAGCCTTCCTCTCTGGCAAGCCCATCTCTTTTTTTTAAATATCCTTTTATTGGTGCATTATAGTCTCACATCATAATGTAAATCATGTTGACAGTGACATACATGCACGCAGCACTTGGCAACCCCCCGCCCCTGCCTCTCCATCTCCCCTCTTCCCAAAACAGAGTACTGAGATCGGCATTGGTATTTTCACGTCTGTACGCATAGTGGATGGTAGTAATTCCTTCAGTGCGCCTCACTCTCCCCCCTCCCCTTCCCTTAGACCACCTCCCCGCTCCACTGAGGTTTCTCCTCCATTATCTGGAGTCCCGTGGGGTCCCCATTACTCCCTAGCTTGCGCATACTAGAGAAAACCTCTGGCCCTTGGCTTCCTGGCAGGCCCCATCTTTGAGCCCTGGGGTCCCTTTTCCCACCTCTCACCATAGCACGGCCACGTCCCTTCCTGTGACCATCACTTCGCCTAAGATCCCTGAGCCGCCCATCTCCAGGGAGTTTAACCCAGGAGGAGTGCTCCCGTCACTCTCACAAGAACTTTCCCCGAATGGCCCCCTCAGGTCTGGTCCATGCATGCTCTCCCGGTGTCTTCGGGGATGTTTTTTGCTGAGTCCTGCTCTTCCTTTGGGATCTAGCTCCTTTCCTTCCCCAGCTGGATTACACTGTGACTCAGTTGTCTGTCTGGGGGCCCAGAGGGAAGGTGGGGGGACTCTAATTCTGAGGGGTTCATGTTATCTTGCAAGACAGCGGTATCCGCGTGATCTTTAAGCGAGGGAGCAGCGGCTGCATTTGTAGGTAAGAGAGAGCTGCTTCTTCAGGCTTGGAAGATTCCGCAGAATGTGAGGTTTTATAGTTTTTAGGGCAGTGACCTAGATATTCCCATTCCAATCCCAGAGTCCCGCCCTTTCCCAAACAGGATCCTGACCTGCGGTAGCCAGTCAACCTGCTGGGCCTGAGAATCCAACCTTCTCTGCGGTTTCTGCAGCCAGCTCATGAAAGCCTCACCTGATCCTCAGCTATTTCTGCCCTCCGGTCGCTCATAAGGGAGATGAGTCTCCTTTTATGATGCCAAGGAAGCTCTCTGACTCGCATACTTCACCTTTAATTGGTGATTAGTTAGCAGCAGTATTTTTTATTGACTTCATCGCATACCTAAAATTGCCCACCACCAACCTATTTCATTGCCTTATTTCTCTTTCTCTGTTTGCTTCAAATGCCTGCACACGGTACCACCAGAGAAGGCTTAACCATTGCCTGTGCGGGCGCCAGGGTCCTCCCTCCAATGCCGGGCTCCTGGCATCCCTCTGCCAGTTGCCTGCAGGTCTAAAGTTCCACGTTAGGGTCTGCTAACCAGGCCCGCTCCTGGCACCAACTGCCTTCTGTTGGGTTCTCAGGAACCGTTCTCCAAGATAGAGCTTTGTGGGCAGCAGGATCATTGAGGGGTATCGTGGAGAACGCCGTGGTGGAGTTGAGAACAGGATTGGGCCTGGGGAGATATACAGCTTGGATGCAATAGTGATGAGGGCTCAGCCGGTACCACGGGGGAGCTGTGGAACTGGAACAGCCCTTTAGAGCTGTCCTAAATGGAGGCAAGGGACAGGCCCTGTGCATCATGGGAAGGGTGGGGCCAGGAGAGAGAGCACTCCCCAAGGGCGATGCCGAGCGCAGTGCCAGGACGGACCCAGCTGAGGAAGGATGCTTCCATGGGAAAGGGACGTCTGCATAGCACACCACAGCAGCAAACCACATGTCTCAAACTCACATTTTTACAGAAGTCCATTCCCAGTTTCCTCCCTCCCTCCCTTCCTCCTGGAGGTTTCCATGGATCAGCAAATGGCACCACTAACCAGCTAATGTCTGACATCAAAAGCTCAAAGTCAGCTGGGCGTGGTGGTGCATGCCTGTAATCCCTGTACTGGGGAGGCTGAGACAGGAGGATCGCAGGTTTGCAGACAGCCTCAGCTGTTGGGGGGGGGGGGTTGGTGGGTTAGCATAAGTGAGGCCATCTTGTAAGAGCAGCCATGTAATGTTCTAGGTGGAAAATTACCACCCCACCTGTAAATGACTAAGCCGGTAAACAAAGGACTAGCTAGGTCACTATGCCCCTCTTGATCTCCTGCCCAAGCCTGTATCCTAGAATCGTTTGTTTCAAATCTCTGAACCGCAAAAGGGTACTTTCCACTGTGCACTAGCCAATCAATGTAAAGGTCACAAATCCACCCCCCTTTTGTGTATATAATGTTAATGATCACGAGGTTCGGGGTCTCTGCCGGTCCCAGTGTTGCTTGGGGCATGGCGGGGGCCCAGATTCGAATCTGAAATAAATTTGTTCGCAACTCCCCGCTGGTCCTTCCGTGAGTTACTCGCTAACATCAGCAAGTAGTGAGACTCTCCTCAACCTAGTGAGACCCTGTTTCCAAAAAAAGAAAGAAATCAGGCTGGCAGCGTAGCTCAAAGGTAGAATGCCTTTGGGTTCAATCCCCAGTACCACAAATAAAATAAAGACATAAATGACGCTCACCTGCTTAGCCCTGCTGGCTAGCTTCTGGTCCTGGGAGGTCTTGCCCTGGCCAACCGCACCTTCCTCCCTGATTTTCTCACAACCATGACACCCACCGCAGGCTTCCTTCTGTCCTGGGGTACCTGCACCTTCTCCGCCATACGTGAACCTCTGCAGGTGTCATTTGCAATGTTAACAATGTCCCCACCCATGCTGCGATTCTTCTGGGGCTCACTGACACAGATCCTTCCTGTCACGGCTCAGATGCAACTGCTCAGACCACTCCATCTAATGCGGCTTTGCCCAAGCACGGCTGCTCCCTTTAGCCCTTCCTCAGGAGACTTGTCATAACCTACAATAATTCCAACTTTTTTTTTTTTAATGTACACGTTGTCTTCTCACCTGAAAAGCAACTTCCACCAGGGCAGAAATCACGTGTCACTGGCTCCCTGGTGTGTGGCACCAAGTGAATATACTTGCCTCTGCCGAGTCCTCTTTCAATGGTTTACATTATTTTCCAATAACGGGTAGACCAGGAAAGGTTTGTACTGGGTCACAAAAATACACTCTAAATTTGGTGTTTGGGGGCTTATACCTCAAATGATAAAAAGAAAATTTGGAACACCAGTTTTAAGTCCATGAGACAAATATTTGGACCACCAGTTTTAAGTCAAAGAGACAAAGATGTTGGCCCTCTTTTTCAAATTCTCCCTCATGAGCCCCCCCCTTACCCACACAGACAGGTGTTGCTGGGTGGTTGCCATGGCAACCTAGCAGCTGTTTTCACTCTGGGATAGGAGAGTGACTTGGGAGGCAGAGAAAGTCCCTGGTTTGGCGAGGACCTTGGTAAAGCTTGCTGTGGTGCCCCATCAGGTGCTTCTAGAATAAAAGCCTTACGCACGTGACTCCTGGTGCTGTCAGGACAAGCCCGGAGCCCTGGCTGGGACTCAGGGTGACAGGGGGATCTCACCGTGGGAGTCCCCTTGAGCAGGGACCACCTCCCTCCCCTGTGCACTATGAACTTGCTTTCCTCAGAAAAATAGCCCCGTCCCAGAGCCCAAAAGCTTCAACATTCCAAGGGAGAGCTTTCGAAAATGACCCAGATTTTCTCAGAACACGGGCATTGACTAAATGCACTCAGGACTGGGGGAACTCCATCCTGTGCTAGAGAAAAGGTAAAGGGCTTGGTGACCCAAAGAGTTCTTTGTAGACGGAGCCCAGTGAGTCGCAGCATGGCTCCTTCCCAGGAGAGACATCAGGGTGCTCAGGATCTGTCTGTTCCAGGTATTTGTACACGTAGAGCTTAGCTTAGTTTTTATACACATAGAGCCTAGCACTTCTGTGCAAGGCACACATGCTGTGCTCACAGATGTGGAGTCCAGCTTAAAGAACAGCATCCCCGAATTAGCTTCCGACCCACTCGACCTGTCTCCTCTCCCCCGAATTCTCGTTGATACTTTCTGTTATTGCTCTCTCACTTTCTGCCCCTTTCTTGTCTCCTTTTTTTTTTCCCCCCTGTGGTACTGGGGATTGAACCCAGGGACATTCTACCTCCTGGCTACACCCCAGCCCTATTTGTTATTCTTTATTTTGAAACAGGGTCTCACTAAGTAGCTGACGCTGGCCGAGAACCTGTGATCCTCCGGTCTCAGCCTCCCAAGTAATGGGATTACAAGCGTGAGCCACCACACCTGCTCTTTCTGCCCCTTTTTTCTTCCTTCATTCTCTCCCTCCCTCCTTCCCTCCTTCCCTCCCTCCCTTCCTTCCTTCCTTCCTTCCTTCCTTCCTTCCTTCCTTCCTTCCTCTCTTCTTTCTTTCTGTACTTTTGCAGTGTGGGGATCAAACCCAGAGCCTTGTGCATGCCAGGCAAGTGCTCTACCACTGAGCTACATCTCCCAGTCCTTTGTTTATTCTATCTCCCTCCTCACTTCCAGCTCTGCCTCTCTCTTCCCTCCCTTTCCCTACTACCCTCTTCTATTTAAGATCACGATTCACTCCTGATTTGGGCCCCATTGTCAATGTAGAAACTTCCATTGAGGGCCCATTCCCTGGTCTCCAGTGAGTGGGGAGCGGCCCCGGGGGCTGTGTTCTGCCCCGCCTTTACACTCCAAGTACCCTTTAAAAACTCACTCTCCAACTGCTCGACCAGGATCCTTGCAACTGGCTGTTCTTCAGAAGTTTTAGAGGTCTCTGAGCGCTCCCTCCCAGTGTCTCTGTGTGCCAGTCACAGGCTTAACGATCCCCCGGCTAATGGCCAATCTCTAGCCTTCGGCTTTCTCGCCACTGAGGTTAGCTTTACACGCCAGTTGATGGTTATAAAGCTGCAATTCTGGAAGTCCAGCCCAAGGATCACGATGTATTAACACACCATTAAAAAAATATATTGCAAAGTCAACATGCGATTATAACTGTTGACCTGTCAAATACTGACAGATTTTGAAAGCTCAGTGGAGGCCAAATGCCATCGTTTTGTTAAATTGGGATCCAGGGAAAGGAAGACAGAGGATGGCAAACACTGCCATGGGGTGGGTTTGGTGTGTTAATGGACTTTGCAATATTTTATTTTACAAAATAAACATGTAATTTATCCATATATGTCATATTATAATAGTGTTTTGTTCTATATGTTCACATATATGCACATACACACACACATACCACGCATACATGTAAACTGTGGCTACACAGTTAACACGGGACGATCAACTGTGGCTTATAAAATGGCCCTGGAGCAATTCTGGCAACATCCCTGCCTCCTTTGGAGAAACAGCCACATGCTCAATTAGGAGAGAAGCTCCCAAAGTAGCTGCAACACCCATCTGAATATATAAGTTGGGATAAATAAAATTTATTTAGATCATGACTCATATATGAGCCATCTGTTTTACAATGTAAATCAATAAACTTTTATTGAGCAGCGTGGTAGTTGGAGAGGGGAGGGGTGAAAGATGAGTAACACACAGCCCCCCCCCCCTCGTCCTTCGAGAGCTGTAACAATACGTTTTTGTACCCTTCTCCTGGCAAATAAATGGGTCTGCCCGAATGTGGAAAAATATTCAAGTCAGTACAAAACTAATAGGGCTGCTGGCTTTGAGTTTAGGATAAACAAACCTCTGCCCAAGGGGAAATCAGATCCGCTGTCTTTCTGATCGGTCTGACTCAGACAAGCCAAGTTCTCAAAGTTTGACTGCCTCACTGGTAAATACCCTCAAATGAACTTTGTGCTTCTCACACTGATAGGGTGACACTGCCCAGACTGTCCAAGCGTGTTGATAGGTCAAACCACGTGGAATAGCCCGCCATGGCTTTCTCTTTCCACCAAGCTGACTGGTCACAGCAGGCAGACCTTCTCTGTGTCCACACATCCAGTTGTGTATATAAGCTGAACTTTCACACAGCTATTTTAGGGTATTTAAAGAGATAAATCAAGGAGTAACTTGCACTTTAAGAGAACAGGAAATCATGAAAAAAACAAGTAGGAAAAAGAACCACCAAGGAAACTCAGAATTGATGAGCAAAGTCATTAACATGCAAAAGTCAAGCCAGGTGTGGTGGCACACACTTGTAATCCCAGTACTTGGGAGGCTAAGACAGGAAGATCTGGGTTCAAGGCTAGCCTCAGCTCCTTAGTGAGGCCCTCCACAACGTAGTGAGACCTTGTTTCAAAATAAAGAATAGCAAATAGGGCTGGGGGTGGAGCTCAGAGGTAGTATGCTCCTGGGTTCAAGCCTCAGTGCCGCAAAAAAAAAAAAAAAGGAAAAATCAGCCAGGCACAGTGACACACACCTGTAATGCTAGTACTTGGGATTAGAAGTACTGGGATTATAAATACTTAGAACTTTTGATCCTGTAGGATTATTGAAAGCCCATGGCCAGCCTCAGCAATTTATGCCCTCTGCAATGTAGTGATACCCTGTTTCAAAATGAAAAATAAAAATAGGCTGGGGGTATAGCTCAGAGACAGAATGCCCCTGGGTTCAATACCCAGTCCCACAAAAAAAAAAAGAAAATGAAAATTTAAAAAGGCATGAATTATGGAGATAATTGAGTCAAAGAGAGGATTCATGAACTAAAAGATAATATTGAAGAATTTTGCCCAGAAGGCAGAATAGAGAGACAAAGAATTTTTTAAAAAATGGAAGTGAAGATAAGAAAAATAGTTTGAAAGGTGTAAAATTTCATAATTAGCTGATCCAAGGACAAATTTAAAAAAAAAGGTAGAGGACTTCTTTTTGAAAAGATAATGACTGAGCATGTTCAAAAACCAAAGACATTAGTCCTTAAATCAAAAGGCACTACAAATACAATAGTCCCCCTTCAGGGAAAGCATTCTAAGACACCCGTGGATGGCTGAAACTAAGATAGTACCAAATACTATATGTACTGTCTCTTCCTGTACACACATGATGATGAAGTTTAATTTATAAATTAGGCACAATAAGAGATTAGCAATAATTAATAATAAAATTGAACTATTACAATAATACACCACAAATCTTAATAACTTCAGCATATGATTTATTTCCTTATTGAGAACTTTCACCTTTTCATTTTAAGGAAGCACTTGATGGCTTCTCTTTGATATATCCGAATTGTCAACATCACTGCTCTTTCATTTTGAAGCCTTTATGAAGTAAATTAGGAGTTACTTGAATGGAAGCATATCATGATAATACAGCTGATAACCTAGACAGCTACTAAGTGGCTAATGGGAGGGTAGCATATACAGCATGGATACTGTGGACAAAAGAATGATTCATGTTCCACGCAGGATGTAAAGGCACAAGATTTCATCACACTACTCAGAGGGGCCGTTAATCTAAAACTTATGAACTATTTATCTATGGAATCTTTTCACTTAATATTTTCAGACCACAACTGACCATGGGTAACAAAACTTGAAATGCAAAACCATTGAAAGCAAAACCCCTACTACTGTAATGAACAGAATACAGAGATATAAATCCATACCTCACTTATCATAGTGAAACTTTACAAATCAAAGATGAAGAAGAAATCTTAGAACAATCAGGAAAAAGACAGATACTCTCAAGGAATCACAGTTAGTGTGACAGCAGATACCAGAGGAAAATGGAGAAATCTTTTTTTTTTCTTGGTAGTACTGGGGATCAAGGGCAGTCTACCTCCAAAATATATCCCCAGCCCTTTTCTTATTTTTTTGTTTTGTTTTGAAACAGTCTCGCTAGGTTGCTGAGGCTGATCTTAAACCTGCGATCCTCCTGTCTCAGCTTCCCAAATCCTGGGATTACAGTGTACACCACCACACCCCGGAGGAATCTCTTTAAAGTGCTGGGAGCAGCACACACACACACACACACACACACACACACACACACACACACTTCTGTTTACTGTCCCATGGAACCTACTATGGGAAGCTTAACTTCCTCCTTCTCCAGACTCTCATAATTGATGGGACTCATTTCTCAGGCCCAAACTCCTCCCCGGCCAACTTACCCCAGTGAGCGGCCCTACCATCCATCCACTTTTACAGAAGTGAGAAACATTGGCTTCCCATAGACAAGACATCCCCAATCCCTGCCATTCTCTATCTTTCAACTTCCCTCAGTCTGTCCCTCTTCCCATCCCAGTGGACAGGGGCCAAGGCCCACTGCAATAGCTTTCTGCTTGTCTTGCTGCTGGCTGCCACAGGGATGCCAGAGTGGCCCTTTTCAGTCACTGTCTCACGGGGGCCATCAGGATAGAGGCCAGCTCACCCTCCAGACAACATGCTGTCCCTCTAGCCCTGGCCCTCTGTCATGGTGAAATATCAAATACCCTCTGAAGAACTCATGTATTCATGTTTAGAGTTGATGTAATCAAGTCATGAGGGTTGGAATCTCACCAGGAGATAAGTCCATTGTGATGGATTTGCCAGTGCCTGGCGGTCACCTCGCCAGTGGGTATGCCTGGAGAAGGTGGGTCCCTGATGGTGTGGCCTTGGAGATTGTGCTGATGTCTCGGATCCCCTTGCTTGCTGGCTCTCTCTGCTTCTGGCCTCTGTGATTCGAGGAGCAGAGCCCATGTACTCTTTCCTGCCCCCATGTCCTGAGCTCCAGACCCAGCCTCACATGAACTGAACCCGGAATCTCCAGAAACCATGAGCAAATAAATCTTCCTTCCCCTAAGTTGTATTATAGCAGCGATAATACTGCCAGAGACACCTTCTGTCCCTCTTTTGCGCCCTGTCCATGCCTGCCTGTGGACCACAACTCAAAGCCAGGATCTGCAAACTGTGGCTCACCAGCTAAGCCTTCCCACCATCTGCTGCTATAAATAAAGTTTTATTGGCACAAACCATGCCCATCTGTTGATGTGTAGCTGCTTTTGCCTTGCAAAAGCAGAGCTGAGCACCCAGACAGAGCCTAATTTACCGCATCACGCTTTGGAGATACCATTCACAACTCCTGCCTTGAGCTGTTATCTCTGGCCTTTCCACGTGCTATTCCCTGACCTGACTCCTCTCTCTGCCCACTTCTGACATCCATCCTCAATGGCCCCATTGCTGTCTGCTGAGTCACCCCCCTGACACAGCTCACACCATGTTTAATTGTTAGTAGCTAGTCTACCTCCCCATACTCCGGTTTGGATATGGTTGGAGTGTGTCTCCCAAGGTTTCATGAATCAGATCCTTGGTCTCCAGGGTGGAAATGTTGGTGGGGGAGGGGGGGTGGATCTTTAAGAGGCAGAGCCTAGCAGGAGGTGATTGGGTCATTGGGAGCACCAACCTTAGAGAGGATTAATACAGTTCTCATGGGACATCCAGTAAGTTTTCAAAAGAGATAGTTACTATACATCCCTACCCTCCCTATTCTCTGGCTTCCTGTTCTGTCACAGTCTCCTCCTCTCAAACCTGTCCCTGCCATAATGCCATCTGCCAACTCCTCAAGACTCACTCTCGCTGAGGTTTCTTTTCAAATGCAAACCAATCAATTCAGACTCCCCGCAAAGGATCTCTCTTTTTCAGACCATGATCCACCTGCCCTAATCACCCTGGAGCCAGGGACCAGACAACAAGGAGAGTCCCTAGACCCCAAGCCTGCTGAATTTGTTCAAATGAGCCAATCCTAAACCCTCTTATCCTGACCACTTGTTCCTTCCCATGGAAGCCACAATGAAAGCCTTTGTCCACGTTTTTCTCCTGCTCTTTCTGCCTCCTGACTGACCCTGATCCTTCTTGACATAGCCCTCATGCAAGACTCCTCCTGAAAATTATGAGTAACAAAGTGTGTGTGTGTGTGTGTGTGTGTGTGTGTGTGTGTGTGTGTGTGTGTTGCTGAGAATCTTACTAAGTTGCTGAGGCTGGCTTTGAATCCATGATCCTTCTATCTCAGCCTCCCAAGTGTGTGACACCACATCCAGCATGTTTTGTTTTGCTTTGCTTTGTTTTTTTGTAACAGGTTCTCACTAAGTTACTGAGGCTGACCTCAAAACTGTGATCCTCCTGTCTCAGCTTCCCAAAAACTGGGATTACAAGCGTGCACCGCCACACTCGGCTCACAAAGTCTTTTTTCAATGTCATTTGTAATTGGTTGGTCCTGTTGGACCTCAAATTTTTTATAATGCTCTACATTTTAAAATAGGAGGTCAAGAGGTAAGTGGTCAGCACTTGTAGGAGAATTCCAGACAAACCCCACAGGCTGACCCTCCAGGTGTACTTGCTGGGATGGGCGGATTCCCTGGGGGAGGAGCAAATGGGTCATTAGATTGTGTCCCAGCAGCTGGTCAGGAACCAACTCCTGCTCAGCCACCCGCCCTCTGCTGGCCCACGACCGAGGCTTCCTCCTCCAGTTGGAAAATGAGCCCGGCTCTCATTTGAAAGAGAAAACACTGATCAATCAAACACCACAGTATTTATTCTTCTCATCTCATTATCGTGCAAGCTTCCCAGGGTCTCTCGTACCTTCTGACTATACACCCTGGACTCCGGTTTTCCACAAAGCTGTAATACCTATTACCTTAGGAGAAGTCCAGCTGCTCACCCCCGTCCCCTGCACTCCGCCACCAGAGTCCCGATGGCAACACTGGCTTGCCAGATCGGGGTCCCGAGGCTGATGTACGGGTGAAACCACCTAAAAGTGAGGTCCTGTTTGGTTTTGAGCAACTAAGCTCTCTGAGGGTCACCAAGGAGCATCACTCACTCTACAGAGTGGGCGATTCAGTAGCAAGAACACTGGCGCTGGGCAGGCGCCCTCTGCCTTCACACCTCACAACGCCGCAGAGCGAAGAGCCAGGCATTCTGCATAATGGAGCTGACAGAACCCTCAGAGAGGGAAAGGAGAATAGAGGATCAGCAGGTGGAGGAGAGAAAAGGACGTTGGAGGCAGAAAGGGCGGAAGTTGCTGGTACCTGGGGTGCAGCATTGGAGAATGACAGGAGGTGACACTAGAGATAGAAGGACCAGTTTGTTTCCAGTGTTGCGCCCTGAGGCCCACCACTGGGCCTGGCGCAGATGAAGCTCTCTATAAAGACTCCCGATGAACAGGTAAGATCCAGAGATGATCGCGGACACATCGGTGGGGCCTTGAATGCCAACCCCAGGCATTTCGCCTTCTGTTGGGAGGGGGCTCTCTGGACTCCAGGCAGAAAAGGACACCTAGTTAGACTGTGTAGCTTCTGCAGAGACCATGCCAACATAGCCCGGGGCGGGGCTAAGCTGGATGAGCCGGTTAAGCCCTGCTCTTAAAATAAATAGCTTGTACTGTTTGTCCCCAGTGACAAAATACCCTTGGTGGAGACAGGCTCCTTATTCCGTGCCCCATACATACGCAAAGCATTAGCCTAGCCGGCAAGTCTCCCCCACCCGGTTTGTTTAGCGAGGAAAGTTTTTTGCCAAGGTCACGTGACTCCTTAGGGATCAAACTGAAACAGGGATGACCCTCGGCCCCTTGGTCTAACTGTGCCTCTTGCTTTAGCCACGCTGATCGACCAAACCTTGAGCTGTACCCCTCTGACATTGAGGCTCAGGACAGGTCTCTTCCTCCCAGGGCAGCTGAGATGCTGGCCCTCTCCAGCCTAGCAGTGTGGCTCTGTCTCAGGGGTGACCACCTTTTAAAGAGAGAGAAGGAGACGGCTCGTGTATGCCTGAAAGAAAGCAGAGAGGAGATGGAAGCCAGACCTGGATGGAAACGGGCCTGGCCAACACCCAGGGGAAATAACCAGGTGTTAACATTTCCCAGCTGTGCAACATGAAGGTTTCCTTCTTGGCCTGCGAGAAGGCCCCAGCTTGTGTGTGTGTGTGTGTGTGTGTGTGTGTGTGTGTGTGTGTGTGTGTGTGTATGTGTGTTACTGGGGTGTGAACCCAGGGGCATTCTACCTCCATGTTATACCCCCAGCCCTTTTTATTTCTTATTTTGAAACAGGGTCTCAGTAAGTTGCTGAGGGTCTTGCAAAGTTGCTGAGGCTGGCCTGAAACCTGTGATCCTCCTGTCTCAGGCTCCCAAGTACTGGAATTACAGGCACCCAACCACCCCCATTGGCTAGGCCCAGGGAGCATCTTTCTATGATTCCCAGTCCCTCATTCTTGAGAGCTGGCCTCTCAGCTCCGTCCGACACCTTTAACAAGTATCAATTACGCCCTTGTTATGGGCCTCGCACTCTACTAGCTGCCGTCCGTGTGGCAATTTCCACATGCTCAGTGGCCTGGGATCTGTGCTAAGCACCTTAGAAGTCAAGGGATACAGTGATAAACACGAGACACTGCCCCGCCCTCACGAGTTTACAGTCTGAAATGCATCACAGAGAACCAGGGTAGAATAGATTGGCTACAAAATGTAGCCAGAGAGACCTGGATTCCAGACATGGGTCTCGCTTCTTATCAGCTATGTATAAAGTGATATGAAAATAGAAGTTTGGGTTGACATCAAGATGACAGATTCCACATGCCTGAGACAGCACCGATCACGGTGACCAAAATAGCCGATATAAACAATATAGAGAAGGGAAGGTTTATTTAGCTCATGGTTTAGATGCGCAGTCCAGAGTTGGCCCACTCTGAGGCAGACATCATGGCCGTACAGCATGGCAAAGGAAGCTGAGTTCAACTCAGTGGTGGCCGGAGCAGAGAGAAAAAGACAGGAAGTGACCAAGGACAGATATAATCCCTAAGACAGCACCCCAGTAACCTATTTCCTCCAGTCATGCCCTACCTGCCTAAGTTTCCACCCAGAAAACCCATTCAAAGTATTAATCCTAGCCAGGTGCGGTGGCGCATGCTTGTCATTCCAGTACTTGGGAGGCTGAGACAGCAGGATCGTAGGTTCGCAGCCAGCCTCAGCTACTTAGTGAGGCCCTCTTCAACTTAGTGAGATGCGGTTTCAAAATAAAGAATAAAAAATGGGCTGAGGTGTAGCTCAGAGGTAGAATGTCCCTGGGTTCAATCCCCAGTAACACACACACACACACACACACACACATACACACACACACACACATACACACACACACACACACACACACACACACACACACACACATTAATCCTTCAGCACGATTTATCCATTGATGAAGTTGGAGTCCTGATTCAATTATTTCACCTCTGAGCATTTTTGCCTTGCCAATACATAAGCCTTTCTAGGGGATATTCAATATCTGAACCACAACAGCGCCTGACCAGAGCAGTTAACCAACAAGGGCAGACCACAGCCTCTCACCCACTTTCTGGATCTAAAGAGTTGCGATTTGGTGATTGGAGAAGGATTTCTTTGGAGAGAGCTGTTCATGTGCCAAGGCCAGCAGCGGCCCTGCCAACGGGGCATGGGATGGTACCTGCTCCTTCTCTTGGGCCTAGGGAGAGGGGCTAAGCGGGGACCTCCCAAAGAATTGAATATATACGGCCAGAAGTTTGAACAGCACCATGGACTGGTGATTGAGTCATACCCGAGAAACCTAAAAAGTAAGAGATGGGCCATGTCTTGGTCGGCTTGGGCTGCCTAAACGAAGCCACAGACTGAGAGGGTTGAACAAAAGAAATGGGCTCCTCAAGCTTCTGGAGTCTGGTAGGCCCCATCAACACCCGGCGGGGCGTGGCTTCGGGGGAAATCTCTCTTCCTGGTTACTGTGGCTGGTCAGTCTTCATGTGGTCTTTCCTCCAAGTTCAGGCAGAGAAAGAATGAGCAAAACAAGACAGCACATTCCCTGTTATCCCTTTACACAAGGACTCCAATCCTACATGACCAGGACCCCACGCTGATGACCTTATATAACCCTAATTCCCTCCTTCTAGGCCCTATTTCCAGAAGAAGTCACATGGCGGGTTAGGGCTTTGATATGTGAGTTTGGGGGGGCATCATTCCATCAATCCATCACCAGCTGTGACCAGCCAGCCTCCCAAGAGCTGAAGAGGAGCAGAGATCCCAGCAGATAACGGGGTGATGGGCCCGTGTCTCCAAACCTATAAATGTGCCCTAGAAAGACAGTCATAAGCATCAGGAAGGCCCCAAGAATACTCACACTCTGTAGCCACTAGGGGGCAGTCACTCCTTGGCATCATGAGGACTGGTTCCAGGACCCCACACTGATAACCCAAACCTGAGGCTGCTCAAATCTCTCCGATAAAATGGCATAAGATTTGTACAGAACCTACACACACCCTCCCAAACACTTTAAATGATCTCTAGGTTACTTGTGGTACCTAATGCGACGTGTATGTCATGCGAACAGTCATAATTCTGTGTCATTAAGGGAGTCACGGCAAGAGAGAAAGCCCTCACGTGTCCTGCACGGACGCAGGTGTTTTCTCCAAATATTTTGAATCCATGACTGCTTGGATCCATGGATGAGGAGACCACAGACATAGATGGCCAACTGTACCCGTCACGTAGGAACATTGCTGGTCCCCTTTCCTCTCTGCTTTCTCCAAGCTCAAAAAGCAGGAGTGGCCAGCTGGGGAGAGCTCCAGGAGGTTTACCAGGGAGCCGCTCCCATGAACTGCTCAAGCCAGAGGAGGAGAGGCAGGCTCCACATTAAATGAGATTCGGAGTTGGACTAGGACAGGGAACTAGATATTTTTATTACTGAATTGGGACCCTATTTTGCAACTTAAATTGATTTGAGAAAGTGCCCGGAGAACTACTTTTGTTACCTAGGAGAGACCAGAAAATTCATGGGGCCAAAGTTTTCATCCGGAACAGGGGGAAGCACTGGTCCTACTGCGTGGATTAATGGGAATAATGAAGAGCCAGCGAGAGCATGCTTTGTGGGCATCCTGCCACAAAACGGAGATGTGTTCAGTGCCACAGGTATATGGTATATGTGGTTTGTGATTTTCTCATCTCTTTCTCTTTGTCTCTCTGTTTCTTTCTCTGTTTCTCTCTCTCTCTCTCTTCCTCTCTCTCTCTCTCTCTCTCTCTCTCTCTTTCTCTCTCTGTTTTTTTTTTGTGTGTGTGTGGTACTGGGCCATTCTACCTCTGAGTTACAATCCCAGCCCTTTTTATCTCTTATTTTGAAACAGGGTCTCACTAAGTTGCTAAGGGCCTCGCTAAGTTGCTGAGGCTGGCCTCAAACCTACAATCCTCCTGTCTCAGACTCCCAAGTACTGGGATTACAGGTGTATACCGCCACGCCCAGCAGTGGTTTCCTCATGGTAAAATCGGTGTGAAAGATTGCTCTGGAAATTTTAAACTATATATGTTAATGTCTATAAAACACCTAGGACAGTGCCCAGTACACAGTAGGTCCATAGAAATGGTAGCCAGTTTTGCTATTCATAATTACAGTAACCGTACCAATAGTATTTGAAAGCACTAAGAACTGACAAGTTTCTGCCACTCCATGTTTGCTTTGTATCTTGTTCCTCCAAAGTTGACCGTCACGCTTAGGTCAGACTCCAGTTCTATGGGATTCCGAGGAAGTCCCAAACTGCAGGGAAACCGGGCCTCTTTCCTCAGCTGAATACAACTTCTGAATTTTATGTGGACATCTTAAACTCCTCCTTTGCATTTGGTCTTTGAAAATACATGATGTGCTGTGTATGATTTCTCCCTAGACTCACACTGAATACTAATCACTCTTTTCCAGAAAAGCTCAGCATCTGGGCAGCTCTGTAGCCCCTGGGATCACCAGTGGAATTGGACCAAGACCAAAGACTGGTTACCGCAATACGTCATCCGCTCGTGAATATCATTGAATGAGCTTGGTTTCAAGAAACCTTAGACCTCCGAGCTTTAGCGCACTTCGAGCTTTTCTCGGCATTCCAGAACATGATTAATAGTGACACCACGCCGCAGATAAGTTACACTCGGCTCAAAACTCTAATTCACAATTGATTAGTCCTTTAACAATGGCCCTGGATAATGTAGTGTTAATGGCCGGCCCTGGTGGTCTGTTTCTACCAGAAACCCATTACTAAGTCTACCTTGTGTTTTACGGCCTTCCCTGCTGCAGCCTGGTGTCTGCATATGGGGGCAGTGGCTTTGTTTCATGCTTGCTAACTCTGTGCAGTGGACTGGAGTCAAACAGACACTCTGTAGCGGTGACGTCTCCTACCCATAGGCTAGGAAATAGGTGTTGCTTAAGTCATGTTTGCCTTCCAGTGAGCCATATTCCCATAGCTCGAGAAACAGATGCCTTCGCGTTGTGTTGGGTGGAGGGGAGAGAGATAAGGCGACCTCTGGACAGTGACCTTGGAAGGCAGCAGAGGTCAGCAGTTGTGCAGGCAGGAAGCGAAACTCTGACAGGCCGGGAGGATGAAATGAAAGAATGCTCAGAACTGTGGCCAAAGAAGATAAATGAGCGAGGAGGAAAGAGCGGGAAAGACTAATCGGCCAGGTGGCATGGAGCTGGGAGCCCGCACTGAGAAAGAGTCAGCACTGGGACTACACCGGAGGAGAGGAGGCCATAGCAGCAGATGTGTGTTTGCTAACCTCCTTTTCTATTTGATTTAAAAGGCAACTGTGGAGCCGGGCGTGGTGGCGCACGCTTGTAATCCCAGCATTCGGGAGGCTGAGACCGGAGGATCCGGGTTCGCGGCCAGCCTCAGCTACCTAGTGAGGCACTCCGCAACTTAGTGAGACTCGGTTTCAAAATAAAGAATAAAAAATAGGGCTGCGGGTATAGCTCGGAGATAGAATGCCTCTGAGTTCAATCCACAGTACCGCAAAAAAAAAAAAAAGGCAACTGTGGAGCCGGGCGTGGTGGCGCACGCTTGTAATCCCAGCATTCGGGAGGCTGAGACGGGAGGATCAAAGGTTCTCGGCCAGCCTCAGCTACTTAGTGAGGATCTCTGCAGTTTAGTGAGACCCTGTTTCAAAATAAAGAATAAGAAATAGGGCTGGGGGTGTAGCTAGGAGGTAGAATACCCCTGGGTTCCATCCCCAGTAACACACACACACACACACACACACACACACACACACACACACACAGGCAACTGCATAATACATTAATTATAAGTCTGTGTTGATGGACACAGAAAATGTAGAGGTATAATTTATGATAATCAGGAACAGAAAACAGTTCTACTTATAATAGCTATATCAAAACAAGCAAAAGCAGAACAAATAAATCGAGAATAGAAAAACCATAGAAGAAAAGTCAGTACAACTAAAAGTTTATTAAAAATAAACAAAATTAACAAACCATTAGCTAGACTAAGAAAGGAGGTAACACTCAAATATATAAAATCAGAATAATAATAAAATAACAAAACAAAAATAATAAAAGAGACTATTTTAAATAATTATATGCCAGTGTCTCTGATAAATATTGATGCAAAAATTCTCAATAAAATATTAGCAATCTTGTTTATCTTCTCAACGAACCAACTTTTTGTTTGATTGGTCCTTTGTATTGTTCTTTCATTCTCTATTTCTTTTTCTTTTCTTTTTTTTTTTTTTTTTGGCTCTGATTTTCATTATTTCCTGCTTTCTACTGGCTTTGGGGTTAGTTCCTATTTTTCTAGGGCCTTCAGATGCATCATTAGGTTGTTGACTTGGAATCTTTCTGATTTCGTTTTTTTTGTTCGTTTGTTTGTTTGTTTTTAATGTTGGCACTCAATGCTATAAACTTTCCTCTTAAAACTACCTCCATAGTGTTCCAGAGATTTTGGTAGTTTGTGACTTCATTTTCATTTAATTCTAAGATTTTTAAAAAAAATGTATCCCCTTATTTCCTCGATGATCTAGCCCTCATTCAAAAGTGTATTGTTAGAGCTGGGCGTGGTGGCACACGCCTACAATCTCAGTACTTGGAAGGCTGAGACAGGAGGGTCACAGGTTGGAGGAGAGCCTCAGCAACTTAGTGAGACCCTGTTTCAAAAAAAAAAACAAAACAGGGTTGCATGTAGAGCTCAGAGTAGAATGCCCCTGGATTCAATCCCCTGTACCAGAAAATATATATATATTATTGCTGGGCATCATGGCACACACTTATAATCTCAGTACTTGGTAGCCTGAAACTTGAGGATCACAAATTTGAGGATAGACTCAGCAACTTAGCAAAACTATGTTTCAAAATAAAATAGGCTAGGGGTATAGCTTAGAGGTAGAACAACCCTGGGTTCAATTTCCAGTACTACCCAAAGCAATGTAGATTTAAAGCAATCCCTATCAAAATCCCATGGTAGTAAAAAAAAAAAAAAAAAAAAAAAAAAAAAAAAAAAAAAAAAAAAAAAAAAAAAAAAAAAAAAAAAAAAAAAAAAAAAAAAAAAAAAAAAAAAAAAAAAAAAAAAAAAAAAAAAAAAAAAAACAATCCTAAAAAGCAATATTGAGAGAAAACAAGAAGAAAAACAAAATTGGAGGTATCACATTTCCTGATTTAAAATTATATTACAAATCAAAACAGTAATCAAATCAAGCAGTAATCAAAAAAGTATTGTACTGGCATAAAAATGAACACAAAAACCAGTAGAACACAACAGAGCCAGAAATAAATCCAAACATGCATTTTCAACAAGGGTATCCAAAAAAACTCAATGGGGGAAAGGATATTGTCATCAATAAATGGTGCTGCAAAAGCTGGATTTCCACATACAAAAACAAACAACAGCAAAAAAGAAATTGAACCCTTATCTAATACTATACACAAAAATTGACTCTGAATAAAGACCTAAAGGCCTGAAACTATAAAACTTCCAGAAGAAAACATTGAAGAAAGCTCCTTCACATTGGCCTTGCCAATCAGTTCTTGGATTTCACACTAAAAATCCAGGCTACAAAAGCAAAAATAAATACATGAGACTATATCAAACTAAGAAGCTTCTGCCCAACAAAAGGAAGAACCATCAAAATGAAAAGGTAACCTATAGATTGCAAGGAAATATTTGCAAATCATATACCAGAAAATTGGCTAACATCTAAATTTTATAAATAATGCACACAACTCAATAGCAAGAAAACATACGAACTAATTTAAAAATGGGCAAAGAGGAACCAGGTGTGGCAGCGCAAGCCTGAAATTTCAGTACTTGGGAGGCTGAGACAGGAGGATCATAGGTTCAAGGACAGCCTCAGCAACTCAGTGAGACTCTCAGCAACCTAGTGAGACCCCATTTCAAAACAAAAAGGAAAAAGTGCTAGAGGTAGCTCGAGGGTAGCTCAAAGGTAGAATGCCTCTTGTTTCGATCTCCAGTGCCATGAAAAAAAAGGACACAACACTAAAAGCTGTAAAGTACTGCTTAAAGAAATTAAGTAATACAAAAATAAATAAAAAGACTTCCCTTATTCATAGATTTGGAATATTTGACATTGTTAAGATGGCAATATTCTTCTACCCGATGTACAGATTTAATATAATCCCTAACAAAACATCATCTGCCTTTCTCTGGCAGAAATGTAAAAGCTTGTTTTAAAATTCATGTGGAATGTAAGTGATCCAGAATAGCTGAAACAAAGCTTGAAAAAAATAAAATAAAAACAAGGATGGAAGACCCATTTCTGCAGGGTGACTTGAAAACACACGCAACAGAGAAAAAATGAATATACTCCGTCAAAATGTCAAACTTTTGCATTTCAAAAGACCCAATAGAGAAAGTTAAAATGGAGAAAAATATTTGTAAAGCATGTCTGATAAAAGGATCATCTTCAGAATACATAAAGAACTCTTACAAGTGAACAATAAAAAGAAAACTCCATTAAAAATGGGTAAAGGGTTTAAATAGACATTTCTCCACAGAAGTTATGAAAATGAAGAATCAATAATCACATGAAAGAAAAAGTTAAACATCATTAGTCATGAGAGAAATGCAACTCAAAACCACAATAATGCCAGGAGTGGCTCACGCTTGTAATCCCAGTACTCGGGAGGCTGAGACAGGAGGATTGCAGATTCTCGGCCAGCCTCAGCTACTTAGTGAGGCCCTTCGCAACAGAGTGAGACTCTGTTTCAAAATAAAGAATAAAAAATAGGGCTGGGGGTATAGCTCAGAGGTAGAACGCCACTGAGTTCAATCCCCAGTACCACAAAAAAGGATAATATAGGGCTGGGAATATAGCTCAGAGGTAAAATGCTTCAGTATACCACACACGCATGCACACACACACACACACACACACACACACACACACACACACTTATATACCATTTCATACCTGCTTGTATGTTTATAATAATAAAAAAAAGAAAAGAAGGAAGTGCAGAAAGGCTGTAAAGGAATGAGGAAAATAACAACATGAGTGAACCTTGCACCATTATTCTAAGAGTAAAAGAAGCCAGTCTCAAAAGACCGTATACTTTATCCTTACACTTTAGAGGCAGAATGACTAGTAGTTGCTTAGTATTGGGGCATAGGGTTGGGTACAAATGAGGATGTGTGGTAATGGATATGGGCTTTCTTTTTGGGAATAATGAAAATTTTATACAATTGATTGTGGCGATGATTGTACAAACTCTGTGGACATATTAAGAACATTGAATTGCACACCATAAATGGGTAATTAGGAAGGTATGCTATACCTCAAGAAAGCTGTTAAGAAACAAACCAATATATTCATTTAAAAAATTAATAAATAGCCACTTTGGAAAGCAGTGTACTTGGTATATTAGGATAGCACAGGCTTTGCTTCAGGAACAAATAAGCCCTATATCTCAGCCACTGTTGGCTGGCTGGCTTTCCTGAGCAATTCTTCTGCAAGCAGTGGTTTACAGAACCAAACTCCCTCCAACTTGTGACATGTCAAACTTGTGACCACTGAGGTCACTGTCACAAAAGAAGACAGAGTAAACATGATGGCCTCAGCGGCGGGAGGGTCACAACTGGCTTAGAAGTTATACACCTTCCTTCCTCCCACTGGCCATACCACAGTCACATTGTTCCAACTTAATTGCAAGTGAAGCTGATAAAGTCTTCCTGTGTGTCCCCAGAGAGGAGGGCAAAATGGGATTTAGTGAGCATACAGCATGGTCTCTGCCTCTATCACCCATGGAGGACGAGGGAGCAGGGAAAGAAAGAAAAAAGAAACTGGCTGGTTCTCAAATTTCTAGACATCCTCTTTGGCAAACACCTTCACATGCAACTGAAATGCCCAGAAGGAACTTGCTCTTCCTAGCTCATAATTCTGTGTTTTGCACTGACTGTGTCTACCCTATCTGTTATGTCCCCTGCACACTGAGTACCTCCCTTGCAGACCACTGCCCCCCTAGACTGCAGACCATCTCTCCCAGATCCACATCGCTGAGCCTAGGGCCATGAGTCTAAAAGGGAAGGACCCGTTGTATTCATTTCTTTACCCTAACAAGTAGTGAAAGTCCCGCAGATGCTAGAGGACCAACTCAAAGTTTTTGGTGTGTGTGTGTGTGTGTGTGTGTGTGTGTGTGTGTGTGTGTGTGTGTGTTGGAGGTGCTGGGGATTAAACCCAGGGGCATTCTACCTCTAAGCTACACCCCCAATCCTATTTAACTTTTTTATTTTGAAACAGGGTCTCACCAAGTTGCTGAGGTGAGCCTCCTTGAACCTGTGACCCTCCTGCCTCAGCCTCCCAAGAACTGGGATTACAGGCATGTGCCACACCCCTTGCTTTGATAAGCCCAAGTTTGAGGACTAGAACACAAGCCTTTGTTCTCGACTTCTGAAGCAGGGATAGTCTTATCCTGGCTCCTTTGTAGTGTTCAGCACACTATAAGGATCATTCGATTGATTATCTTCTGATCCAGCAGCAAAACGAATTAGGTGTAAAGCAGACATGACCGTCCTCCCACTCGCCATTCATTTGTTCTCTGCCAGGCACTGAGCTAGGCGCTGGGGAGTGAGCCCAGCATCTTAACTCAGAAACGCCGACCCTTCACTCCTCAGAGAGATTATCTGGCTTCTTTGGGGTTTGAGGTAGGATGGGAGAAATAAAGGTAATAGGTAGAACAGAGCCAAGCAGGGAAGAAAAGAAAGACTGTAGCTTTAAATCTAAAAATTCCACGGTGGCCCTCTCCTCCACCCTGAAGGTCTGTTTTCCTTCAGACCTAAATTCCTGAAAGGTCCAGTAAATAGAAGGTCCAGTCAGTCTTAGAGCCCTCTGCATCCAGTTAATTGGTGCATATACTTTGTTAGCCTACAGAATGTGTTAGACTGGTAAATCTAGGCCTAAATTCCTTAAAGGTCTAGTAAATCAAAGGGAAGCAACCTCAACCCCCTCATGGGCTGGTCATTTCCCCACCCCTCCCAAAAGTCCCCTATGAAAAAAGAGCCCTGCACTGCCAAGTGCCTTTCTCTCTCTTTCTCTTTCTCTCTCTTCTCTTCTCTTCCTCTCTCTCTTCTCTCTCTCTCCATCTCTCTCTTTCTCTTCTTCTCGCTCTCTCTCTCTCTCTCTCTCTCTGTCTCTCTCTCTCTGTCTCTCTCTGTCTCTCTGTCTCTCTGTCTCTCTGTCTCTCTCTCTCTCTCTCTCTCTCTCTGGAGGTGGCCCGTGTTCTCCTTTGAACATGTATTTTTTACTTTTCCCAAATGAACCCCTGCCTATCCCTCTGACTGGCGCGTGCTGAAATTCTTTTCCGTCTTGCACACCTAGGACCCCGCAGATCGTGAGTTGAGGAATCAACCCTTCTTCCATGACAGAATGAGGGAGGGCGCTGGAGCCGGGAGCAGCTACCACCTCTCAGTAGATGCTTCCTGCAGACATGAGATGATCAAAGCTGGTGCTAGGGGAAGATTCTGCACTAGTCCTAGCCCATGGCTGCAGCTGTTGAGGACGTAGAAAGAAGTAGGCAGATAGGGCTGAACCTTCACTTTCCGTGGTGGAAAACCTTCACTCCTGAGAGGCAACAGGTGCTAACTAACTTCCAAAATCCCTGAAAAGACCAAACCTCCCAAATGTCAAGTAATAACAAGACCAGAAGCCTCCTGAGAGTGATCAGAGCTTCACAACACTCCAGTTGTTCCTCCTGATAAGCAATCCCAGGAGATTCCCCGGAAAGTCCAGGAAACAGTCTAGAACAGTCTAGAACCCCATCCGAGAGAAGGAGACTCAAAGAAGGGCACTCTGCAAATGCACTACGCAAATCCCAGGAAACCGCCTGAGACCCCAACTAGAAAGGAGTCTCAAAGAAGTATATAAAGCCCTAAACCAGCCATCGTAGACGGGCACCACTCTGGGAAGCCCTCCCCTGTGGAGCTTTCCTCTCTCTCTCACAGGTCCTGTTGGCTTTGAGAGAAAGCAGCGTGTAAATGCCGGCACTCTTCCTGGACAACTCCCAGGTAGTGACCAAAGGGCACCGACTGGACATGGAGGTCCCCAGGAGGGGCCTGCACCTCAGATCACATGGACTTTGGGAGAAAGCGGTTTGCAAGTGATGGCTTGTGGCCTGGGCTACTCCCAAGGAGTGTCCAGAAGGTAGCTGCCAGAGTCCAGGGTCCCCACTGCCCGCAAAGGTGATCTGCCTCTTTTTCCCCTTCCCCGTTCTCCTTACAATAAACTCCCCGCTCTCCTTTCTGGGAGATGTGCCCATCCATCCTGTTTGTGGCTTTGGGTAGCCCATGTGATCACCTGTCATTTTTATGCATCCATTCCCCTGTGATAGATGCCTGCTGGGGTCACCACTAACTCTCTGCTGGCCTCAAACAATACTGTGATAAACTGCTTCTTTTCTGTCCCTTTGTGTGCAAATCTTGGGGAAGCACGCCCAGGAGCAAAATGTCTAGGACCTGAGATATGCAAATACCAGATGTCAGCAAAGTGAAGCTGCCCTCCACAAGAGCTGTGCCCAGCTGCACGACAACCGGCTGCACAAAGAGCATCCTGCCATTCACATCCCTGTGACTGAGCCAAGAGAGAGGCTCAGAGAGAGGCCATAGCAACTCACAGTCCACAATTAGCAAGGAAAAGCCATCATTCCAAGATGGTTACCTGAAAGGTGGCTGTGTCGTGGGGTATGGGCTGTACCCCAATACGGAATAATGCTCCAGGTTCGTTGATAGTGTAAAAAAAAGAATTTTAATACACATCAAACTGCAACATCTGACAGATTTCTTCAGGGACAGGTCAGGGCGAGGAGAACTGGGGTAGAGGAAAGACGGGGAGTGCGGATATCTTAGGGCATGGTCCCCCAATCCCGGG